>JAFVLL020021576.1:7500-27302 GCA_021397915.2 Tor tambroides
TCAGTCAGCGGGAGCGCTTTAATTCATTTTTTAAAGCGATTTAAATTGTTGCTCTAGCGGGGATTAGTTTTCTTCCCTGCGAGACTCCTTTTTACAAATGCAATATGTTTTATAAGTAATGAGGCTTGCAGAAGTGGTTTTTTTTTTCTTTAATACATAATTGAACACGTATATGGGGCAAATTAGCATAGATTTACATAATTGTTTAATCATCATTAGAGTTTTAAAGTTTTGTGAACTTGTATAAAACTACAGATACCCTGTACCAGATACCCCTTTTTTTATTTTACTTGAGTAAAAGCACATAAAAAAACTTGATTTTTAAAAAAAAAAAATTATATTTTATATAATTTTATCCATTAAGTTTACTGGTAGACAGTGGACTGGTTTCACAACAACTTTAATTCACAAATAACTTATTTACAATTTACAATAATCAAGTCAGACGTGAAGACTCACTCTAAATGGATCATTGAATCAGTGCAAACAAATCAGTCCAATTCAATAGATGATTCAAAATGATTCAATAGGTTCATTAAAAAGAATCAGTTCGTTTAAGAATTGGACATCACTATCATGTTTTATTAAAGCTGTATTTGATATTATTTTGTTGGTAATATGCAATTAAGCCACATGATTATTGTAGTAATTAGTGTAATATTTTTATTTTTCATTTCATCCATTAAGTTTCCTAAAGGCCAGTGGACTGTTTTCACAGCTGCTGTAATTCACAAATAACTGACAGTCATGACCTAAAGATGATTTTCATTTGCAATAATCAATACTAAAAGTCAGACATGACGACTCTCTCAAACCGGATCATTGAATCAGTGAGTTGTTCACTCGAGAACAGATGCGATTGAATCAGTCCAATTCACCAGTGAATCATTCAGTGCGATTTGTGAACTGATTCAACAGATTCATTAAAAAGAATCAGCTCATTTATAAATTGTATATCACTGTCGTGTTTTATTGAAGGTGTATTTGATATGATTTTGTTGTTAATATGCAATTAAGCCATGTGATTATCGCACCAATTAGTGTAATTTTTTTATTTTATATTTTTATTTTATTGATTTTTTTTGTATTTATTATTTTGATTTATATTTAATTTTCTAAACAATAATAATTTTTTTATTAAAACCATTATTTTATTTTTAAACATGAATAAGTGACTCGAGAACAGCTGCAATTGTATCTCAAATATAAGTCAAATTCAATTTGCCAATGAATTGTTCAGTGGAATTTGTGAACTGATTCAACGAGTTCATTGAAAAGAATCAGCTTGTTCATGAATCATCATCACATTTCAGAGCGTGTCTCTATTTCTTCAGTTCAAAACAACGAATGACATGTTATGAAATCTAGTAGAGTAAAACCTACAGTATTATGCTTTGGAAAGTAGTCGAGCACAAATAAACGTTTCCCAAAATATAAATGCTGTGATAAAATGCAAATACTTGAAAAATGTAGTCAAGTCCACCAGCGACGCCTGCACCATTTCTCTGTTTCGTGCGATACAGTGCAGCAGCTTGATGTTCACATGAGTGTTGGTGGTTTATGGCTCTTGTTTGTCATTTCACAGATCAAGAGCTCTAAATGTGAGGCGGAGATCCAGGCTCTGACGCTGAAGAGTTTGCTGTATCTGGAGCGCTACATGTACCTGATCCTCTTCAACACGTACCTGCACCTGGAGAAGAGAGACTCCTGGCAGCGCTCCTTCAGCGACTGGATGCTACAGGTGAGATCAGACCTAAAAGCGTAAAACCACTGGCTTTAGATCCCATCTGTGCCTCTAGAAAAGTTCAGTTTAGCCCTATACAGTGGAAAAAAAACATCCTGACCTTTCATAGTCTCACATCGGATTAATAGTAATTAGTTTGGTTATTTTTTCTTGCATACAATGCAGTACAAAAATGTAAATATGGTGATTTGTTCACTTCGTTATGTTGTTGCTTTATGAAGGCATATGTTGCAAAAGACTGTGTTGATAAGTGCATTTGCACCATCATTTCTGCTGAGTTCATCATCATGCAAAGCAGAAATAAACTCTGCTGAAACTCTATTGCTGTTCTGCCAATATCACAGAACTGAACAGATACTGCTTTTTTTTGTGTTGAGTATTTTATCTGTGTAATCATATTTTATTAGTATATTTATTTTTAGTAATATTTAATAATAATAATTTTTATTTTTGTATTTATTTTTATTAGTTTGTGTGTAAAGACACATGCATATTTATTTTATATTTTACTTTATGTAAAATATATAATTTTATTTTGTATTAATTTATTTTAATTGATATTTTGTTTATATATGTGTAATTTTATTTTATTTTTTTCTAAAATATTTTTTTATTTGATCAATTTTTTATGTTTTTGTTTTACTTTGTTTTATCATTTCATACATTATTATTTTATAATTATTCGTTTTTATATTTTGTGTTTTTTGGTTATTTTATATTAAATATATATTTTTAATTTATTAATATGTTATGTTATATTAATTTTAATTTGATTTTATTTAATGTTGTTTTGTCATGTCATGGCTAGTGAGCGTTAAGACAGAAACTTTTTTTTAACACTGTCTCTTATTTAAATCTCAATTGCAAAGAAGTGTTATTTCAGAGCAAATGCACATCCAAATTTGCATTAAATTGTGTAAACCGTTATCACCCAGCCATGTGTTCATCTCCCTTCAGCTTCACACTTGTTTTCAGTCCGTTACGAACCTCAGTGAAGTTTAATGTTACTGTAACTCAGCAGCAGGAGTGCTGATTGAGAGAGATCTGAATCAGAGCTTTTCATGCATCGTGTGCATTTGTCCAGCTGTTGTGTGAATGTTTCACGGTGGACTCTCTTCTCCCGTGTGAATTTGTGCTTGTCGAGCCGTAGCCATCGCTTCAGTTGGACGCGGCCCCTGGAATTTACAAGCTTATTCTAGCATCACTTAGACCGTGTGTGTGTGTGTGTGTGTGTGTGTGTGTGTGTTTGTGTGTTTGTGTGTGTGTGTGTGTGTGTCTCTGTGTGTGTGTGTGAGGCCAGCTGCGGCTCACGGTAAAGTCTAGAATTTATTGCCATTCCAAACAAATGAGTGTTTCCCCCCCTGCGTGGATTATTGCTCTTTTTTTCCCCCTGATGCTTTTCCATTCTCTTCCAGTCCTCCACTTCAGCGGCCAATGAGGAATTGAAAGAACCAGTTCTTAAACTGAGTTTTGTTTAACCCTAACTGTGATGATGTCTCTATAAACTCGTGATCTGATGGTAAAAACGTGTTCGGATGAACTAAACTAACCTGGAAGAATCGTAGATGAACTCATCAGTCAACATTATTGTCATGTTCCAAGCGAACATCCGTCCTGATTTCTCTCCTGACTCCGTGTCTAATCAATAATCACAGTCTGTTATTGGATTCTGGCTCCAAGCGTTGGCCCCATCACTGATGTGATGTATAACCCAGCACGTACTAAAGGAATATTTCAGCTTAACTCCATCGACAAGCTGTAGATTAGCACAGGAAATCATTCGACTCGTCCCTCAGGAAACAATTATTATAATAAATAACACTTAAAGTGTACATCCGAAAGAATATAATAACATGATTTAACACATTGCATGTTTCTAGCAGGTGCGTTTTAGAAGAGTTGTGCTCATCTCTTCAAAGCATTTGTTATCAAAAGTCTGGATGACTTCCAGATTTCTCCATCCAGAAAGACTTGTGCTAAAATCACGAAGGCATTCTTCTGCGGCGTGTGTTTTCACAGGGATCGCCCCAATGCGTTTGTGTTTTTATAATGCAGGAATGTCTTCAATGCGGCTCATTCCACTTCAAAGATCCAGAGCTGAACAAACCCACGGCGCTTCGCTTCAAACCGGACCGACACAAGGGCTTTAAACACCATTTTATGCTTTTCTGTAATATTTAGATGAAAACTTGAAGATATTACATGAGTTGTTCACACTCTTGTACTTAGACATTACTCGTTTTGATGGCAACTTTCATAATGCCAAAAGAGAATCATGTGTTTATGATGATAGTAAAATCCATGACTACTTTAATTCACCTCTGTATGTTCTTGAAAAGTACAGAAGGTTAAGGTTTCTGTACTAAACGGACTCAATTAGATTTTTTTTAAAAATTTTAAAATTTATGTTCTTTTTTATTTATAGTATATATGTGACCCTGGACCACAAAATAAGTGTCAATTATTCAAAATTGAGATTTATGCACCATGTGAAAGCTGAATAAATAATCTTTCCATTGATGTATGGTTTGTTAGGATCGGACAATATTTGGCTGAGATGCAACTATTTGAAAATCTGGAATCTGAGGGTGCAAAAAAATCAAAATATTGAGAAAATCTCCTTTAAAGTTGTTCAAATGAAGTTCTTAGCAATGCATATTACTAATCAAAAATTAAGTTTTGATTATATTTACAGTAGAAAATTTACAAAATATCTTCATGGAACATGATCTTTATTTAATATCCTAATGATTTTTGGCATATAAGAAAAATCAATAATTTTGAGCCATACAATGTATTTTTGGCTATTGCTACAAATATACCCCAGCGACTTAAGACTGCTTTTGTGCTCCAGGGTCACATATTTAATTTAAATTATGTATTTTTAATTAAATTAAATTTATAATTGAATTCAATTTAACAGTGCTGCCCCCTAATAGTCGACTAATCATTAGTCGACCAGAAGAGGCTTGGTCGACCAAAATTTTATTGGTTGCAGAAAATAAAAAAATCCACATTGGTGAAGTCACACAGATTGTGAATTGGACAGAACGTTAACCGCTGGTCTATGTGGTAATACACTCACCCATCATTCATCAACCTCAAATATGGCTTATCATCTGAAATATGTAAGTATTAGCAACTTTACATATAAACACTTATATATACAAGGAACTTTACATATAAACACTTGTGCGCACTTGCACACTTGCTATGCAAGTGTTTGTGCGGAGTGTGGAAGCTGAACAGCGCTGACTGCATGACAGATGGAGATTATTATTTTATATATATATATATATATATATATATATATATATATATATATATATATATATATATATATATATATATATATATATATATATATATTTTATCAAGTCATTTTATATAATAAAAATATGTGAAGAATAACCAAAATTATCTTTAAAACCACTGAGTTATCCTTTCAGCTCCTTTTCAAAGTGACTTATAAACGGTCAACAACTCAATACAAGCTACTAATCTGCAGGAGAAAGGCATTAGAGGAGCTGAAGTAAGGCGTCTGAGGAGTCCACTGAGAGCCTCTCGAGTCCGCATGAAAAGCTCTTGTTATCGGTCAGAGCTCAGGAGTCAAGGGCTGTCCAAGCTGGAACGAGACTTCATTAGGTCTTATCGCTGCGCCGCACATTGCCTCTTATCTGAAGAACTGAAGGAAGCAAATAGACTGAGAAGATCCACTCCACACTTACATTCACTGAACGTCCTGGGGGTTTACAGTCTCCCTGGCTATATAAAAAAAACAGTAAAATCATTGGCACTGACTAGAAATAGGATCAAATCAGTTCATCGACGTGATTTTAAAGTAAATTAAAAAAATTATACATAAACTAAAATATAGCTTTTATCAATATATTGTATTGGTTTTTAAATTTTTCAAGTTTTATTAATTTTGTTGTGGTTTTGTCTATATAATTTTTATTTTTCTCATTTTTATGTCTTTTACATTTTTACTACATTTTATTTCCGTTTTAGTTATGTTGTGCATCAATTTAAACTGAATGAAACTGAAAAGTTTTATCTTGGCATCTAGCTTAAAAAAGTGGTAACACTTCACTTAAAGCCTTTACTGTATATATAATGAATTATAAAAATATATTTATATTTTAATGCATTAATTATGCCTTGTAATGCATTGTGTGATCTCATGAATACTTGATTTAAACACAGTATCTGTTCATTGTTATACTTTTAGAAAGTAAAATCCATTAAAACACAATGCATTTTAATTTTGGTGACAATTATTTATGAAAAGATATAATGCATTGCAATGTACCTATATTATGCATTATTTCAAACTTGCAAACAAGGCTTTGTCAAGCCAGCATTAAAGTTTGTTTACAAACTTTACTCATCTAGTTCACTCTGTAACACAAGTTCAGTCAGTTCCTTTGTGAAATGCATTGAGAATCCAGATGTGTTAGTTCTGTAAATGTGTGTCACGTTCATCACTCCGCTGTGAGTGTTCTGTTGACCGGGTCATCAGTCAGCCGGGGTCAAAGGTCAGCGCTCTGACCTCTCTCTCTGTTATGCAACACAAGTCAGAACATTCGGAGGGTGTTTAAGGTCTCAGAGGTCGATATACCATAGAACAGATCTCTGTTTATACTGTATGTGCGCTTCGATTTACCCATCGGCGACAAATGATGCTTTCTCTGTTATGAAAAAGAAAGTTATTTTGATCTTAAAGGGATAGCTCACCCTAAAAATAAAACTCATTTATTTCAAACCTGTATGATGCATTTTTCTTTTTTTTTTGGATTGTTTTGGGTGAACCATTCCTTTAAGGTCATGTGATCAGCGTTTGAGGTGATGTGTGTTTGACAGGAGATTTACAGCCGCTAATATCGTGTGTTTGTGGGGATTTCTGTGGCTAAAGAGCAGCAGAGGGTGACTGATGGCGTTCTGCTCTCATAACATCTGCGATGTCTCTGCTTTAACTGCGGCTCTGTGTTTGTCTGCACTCGTTCCTCATTGTGTCCAGTGTTTGTTGTTTTTTATAGCTGCCGGTGGGAGTCGATCCAGATCCCGTTCGCACCTGCCGCAGGGAATCATGGGTACCTCGAGTGTTTAATACCTCAATCCTGCTGTGCTTCACAGCATAAACTCTCATTGATGATTCGGTTTCCCTCAAATCAAGCCAGATGCTCCACAAGACAACACTAGATATGCAGCTAGAAGAGGAAAGTTTGTCAGAAGCATTTATATGTCTGTGTATATCGCATTACTAAGCTATCGCCAGTGTTGGGGAAAGTTACTCCATAAAAAAAGTAACTAATTGCGTTAGTTATTTTTTATGCAAAGTAATGCGTTGTGTTACCTTTGCGTTACTTTTTATCAGCTAGACTGGGTTTATTTTTTTTGTTTTTAATAACAAAAAACCTAAAAGTTGTATTTTCAGCAAGAGTAAAGGCCCTTTCACACCAAAAGTGAAGTTAATAAGCCTCAGGCTGAAGAAAGTGCCTCTGCACTTACTCCCAATTTCTCACAGCACAGGGACCGGAGAGCTGTCAGTCAATAAATGGGAAAACTGACTGATAGACAGACAGATGGTTAAAGACATATGGATAGAAAGACATTAATATAGATAGACACAGATATATACTTAAATGGATACATAGACAGATATATAATTAGACGGACAGACAGATGGATATATAGTTAGACAGCTAGATAAACAGATATACAGTTGGATGGATAGATTCTGCAGACAGAAGGATATATAGTTCAGTGGATAGATATATAATCAGACAGATAGATAGACTGGCAGATGGACATAGTTTGATGGATAGATATTTAGTTGGATGGATAGGCATATATAATCAGACAGATAGATGGACAGACGGACAGATGAATATATAGTTAGATGGATAGATATATAATCAGACAGATGGATATATAGTTAGACTGATAGACAGATAGGTCTGTGTGTGTGTGTGTGTGTGTGTGTATACCTGTATATATATTTAGATATACAGTTACATGGTTAGATAAACAGATAGATATACAGTATATTTGGATGTATAGATACTGCAGATAGATGGATACATAGTTGGATAGACTGATATATATATAATCAGACAGACAGATAGATAGACTGACATACAGATAGATGGATATATAGTTGGATAGACATATATAATCAGACAGATAGATAGATAGATAGATAGATAGATAGATAAGCAGATATATAATCAGACAGACAGATAGATAGATAGATATGTAGTTGGATAGACAGATATATAATCAGATAGATAGTTGGATAGACAGATATATAATCAGACAGAGAGATGGATAGACAGACAGACAGACATGTAGTTGGATAGACAGATATATAATCAGATAGATAGTTGGATAGACAGATATATAATCAGATAGATAGTTGGATAGACAGATATATAATCAGACAGAGAGATAGACAGACAGACAGACATGTAGTTGGATAGACAGATATATAATCAGATAGTTGGATAGACAGATATATAATCAGACAGATAGACAGACAGACATGTAGTTGGATAGACAGATATATAATCAGATAGATAGTTGGATAGACAGATATATAATCAGATAGATAGATAGATAGATAAGCAGATATATAATCAGACAGACAGATAGATAGATATGTAGTTGGATAGACAGATATATAATCAGATAGATAGTTGGATAGACAGATATATAATCAGACAGAGAGATAGATAGACATGTAGTTGGATAGACAGATATATAATCAGATAGATAGTTGGATAGACAGATATATAATCAGACAGATAGACAGACAGACATGTAGTTGGATAGACAGATATATAATCAGATAGATAGTTGGATAGACAGATATATAATCAGATAGATAGATAGATAGATAAGCAGATATATAATCAGACAGACAGATAGATAGATATGTAGTTGGATAGACAGATATATAATCAGATAGATAGTTGGATAGACAGATATATAATCAGACAGAGAGATAGATAGACATGTAGTTGGATAGACAGATATATAATCAGATAGATAGTTGGATAGACAGATATATAATCAGATAGATAGTTGGATAGACAGATATATAATCAGACAGAGAGATAGATAGACAGACAGACAGACAGACATGTAGTTGGATAGACAGATATATAATCAGATAGATAGTTGGATAGACAGATATATAATCAGACAGACAGATAGACTGACATACGGATAGATAGATGGATATATAGTTGGATAGACAGATATATAATTTAGATAGATAGATAGGCAGATATATAATCAGACAGATAGATAGACTGACATACGGATAGATGGATAGATAGATAGATAGATAGATAGATATGTAGTTGGATAGACAGATATATAATCAGATAGATAGTTGGATAGACAGATATATAATCAGACAGACAGATAGATAGATAGATAGATAGATATAGATATGTAGTTGGATAGACAGATATATAATCAGATAGATAGATATGTAGTTGGATAGACAGATATATATAATCAGATAGATAGACTGACATACAGATAGATGGATGGATAGATGGATATATAGTTGGATAGATATATTATCAGACAGACAGATAGATAGACTGACATATGGATGGATGGATGGATGGATAGATAGATAGATAGATAGATAGATAGATAGATAGTTAGATAGTTAGATTCACAGAGGGATATATAGTTTGACGGATCGATAGACAGAGGGAGGGATGGATAGATGGATGGATAGATTCTGTGTGGGTTGTGATCTTGTAGTGCTGGTTTTGTGCTCTTCTCATTCTGTGGTCTTGGCTGTTTTCAGCTGGTTTTACTGCTCGGTTTGGGCTGCTTGTGTCAACAGAGCCAAAGTAAACCTGACCGGCTGTGCTGCTTTATATTGTGTGTTCTTGTGTTCACCCCGTCATGACCAGATGTCACCAGTTCACCGGCTCAAACCGTGCCTAGCGGCCTCTCAGGAGCCAAGAACCGGTCGGGCACCGCTACAGATTCCCGAGTCAGAATCCGGACTGAACTGGCCACGTCACACAGAAAGACCGAAATGAATCACAGTCCTGTCCAGTACTGAATGAACTTTCTCTCATTTGTTTCTTTCTGTGTGTTTTGTGTTCAGGTGGCGGCTCAGGCTGGAGTTTATGAGCTGTTGAATCAGTTGGGCTTCTCTGAGTTTGAGGACCTGAGAGACTCAACCCTCTGTCGACTCCGTCACCGCTGGCAACAGCAGAACCGCCACGGGCTTCCGTTCAGAGGAGAATTCATCTGAGAAACGCCGGTGGAATCAGCAGTACTCTCGGTTACTTGCAGGACGTCCACCTGTTTTTGACCAGTAGTTGAAGTGTAAAGGACTAGATCTTAAACCCACTGTGAGGAACTTTAATGAGAACACAAGATGATGATGATGATGTTGCATGAATATTCATGAGCTCTCCCCTGTGGATGCTCGTTTGTTAATGCCATTTGTGGTTATTTTCTCTTTCCGTGCAGGTCTCTTACATCTATAATTAACCTATTTTTAATTTAACAGGACACTTTTTATGTCACGTTTAGCTTAGGTGATTATTTGACATGCGTTTGCTTGTATAGTTTATTCACTCTGTTCTTTTTTTAACATTTGAAGGCTGCAGGAACTGTGATGTTTGTTTATAAATGAGCGTTTTTCATGATGAAGACTTTCATAATGACAGTCTCCATTAAAAATCTTTTGTAACAGGAATGTTCATTTATTGACTGCTGAATCTGTGACTAATTTTTTTTAATAGGAGCTTGAAGGAAAAAAATTGTGTTGCTGAAATAAACATGAACTGAAATGCAATATAGCTTATTTTATTCAGTTAGATGTAAAGACAATTTAAAAAATAAAATAAAAATAAAATTTAAAAAATTGTGTACACACATTTAAAATAATAAAAATGACAAAAACACAACAAAATTAAATTAAAACACAAAAATATAAAAATAAAATCTCAAAGTATCAACAAAAGCTATAATAAGATACAATAGTATAGAAATAATACTAAAATTCCAAATATATCCATTCTCACTTTTTGTTCATATTATCAAATTATGCCTATATCTTCAATCACTCTGCATCTTTCTGTTCATTTATGCTCTATTTTTAGAGAAAAAAGGAAAAATAAAGAAGTTTATTATTCATGTAACTTGAGCATCTATACTAGTATGCACATGCATCAGTCTGGGTCTTTGCACATAAACAGCTATAACTTAGTCCTTGAAGCATTTGGCATCTGGAGTCGTCCTGCTGTATTCTGGGAGGTACGGAGGAGGACATGCTTTGCATCATGGGTAGGATTAGACTCTCATTAGAGGGGCTTCAGAGGCTTGTGGTTTTTAATTGTCTGTGGAAAAGTGGAAGAGACGAGCCGAGCCGAGCGCTCCTGGCCTGAAAGGGGGGTATTTTCTGTGATGTCATCGTGTGGTTGAACTTGGATTCTGCACAAAACACATGCGGCTTGAAACGAAATACACTTCAGCAAAACACAAAGATAACATGCTGAAATATAAATGACTGTATCAATGCACTGGTGAATTTCCCAAGTCAGTCCTCACCCAGTACTAGTGATAAATAATAAAGCAATGAAGTAACATTGCATTACTGTCTCAGCAATGTATGCTCTGCAGTGAATGGGTGCCGTCAGAATGAGAGTCCGAACAGCTGATAAAAACATCACAATAATCCACACCACTCCAGTCCATCAGTTAACATCTGGAGAAGACAAAAGCTGAAACACATCCATCATGAAGACGTTTTTAACAAAAATTCAAGCCCATAATCCATAATAACGCTTCCTCCAGTGAAAAATCACATCAAAATCCAGCCTCATATTTGTTTAGAGCTGTTTTGGCTTGTAAACGCTGCTTGATCTGTGCAGATTTCTCTCCTGATTCAGACCAGAACACTTTTTCACTGGAGGACGTGTTATTATGGATTATGGACTTGTATTTTAGTTATAAAACATCTTAATGCTGGATTTGTTTCAGCTTTTGTCTTCTCCAGATGTTAACTGATGGACTGGAGTGGTGTGGATTATTGTGGTGTTTTTATCAGCTGTTTGGACTCTCATTCTGACGGCACCCATTCACTGCAGAGCATCCATTGCTGAGCAAGTGATGCAATGCTACATTTCTTCAAATCTGATGAAGAAGCAAACTCATCCTAATCTTGGATGACCTGAGGGTGAGCACATTTTCAGAAAATATTCAGTTTTGGGTAAACTATTCTTTTAATAAAAGATAATCAAATGTAATTTTCACCTGCTGGATCATAAAACAGGTGAAAATCCCACATATGCATCAAAGGAGGGCAGAAGATCACAGAGACTCTCCTCACTTAAGATAATACAAGAAACAACCTGGCAACCACACAACATCATGGCAGGTAAGCACCACTTTCTTCAGAAACTTCTCAAGTTCAATCTTGCAATCTTTGATAAAACATTCAATCATTTATTTTGTGCATGCTTCTCCTGCTGTCTCAGAGACAAATGTGATTTCTCAAGACACCTGATATATGCCTGGTAGCAACATTTCTTGCATGCTATTAAAAGTATTGCTTACGGTAACTCGCTGATATAAAGGATGTGATTTTTTTGTCCTGTGGTTTCAGAGGAAGTCCTGCTGCCATGCAAGCATGAGACTAATGTCTGTGAGACGTGCCGGTGGGTTCTGCTGCAGCTTTGGGGTTTGTAAATATTTGCTGATACACATAAAGTCATGTAAACATGTTCGGAGCGGTTTAGATGAGGATGTGCTGATTCAGCCAATGACAAAACACCTTCTCAGCGATCGTGGTGTTCTAGATCAACGCTTCTCAACTGGTGAAGAGCAGGAGAACAATGCAAATGATTCAGTCCAATAAACTATGTAATCTAATAAAAACTTTAACAATTTTAAAAAGGGAGAAAAAACTTTTTTTGTTGCTGGTGTCAAAGGTTATGTGTAAAGAGTCCACTGAAGGCGAGCTTAGTGATGAACCCAAGTGCAGTTTATTGACAAACGTGAAATCTAAAATCCAAACAGACGAAGACTTGACATGAAACAGGCTTGACATGAAACATGCTTGACATGAAACATGCTTGACATGGCATGAACAGACTAGACTGACCGACAGCAGGTTACAACATTAATACACGACATGTCACAGCAACAAAGGCAATGACATGGCTACTTATAGCAAACACTAAGGGTCACATGACAAGAACCAACCAATGAGGAAACAAGACACATGACTAGGACAACCAATCAGAACATGACACATTGAACAAGGGAACCAATAGCAAGGAGACATGAGGACAAGGGAAGCATGACACAAACAGGAACCATAACTAAACTTCAAAATAAAAGACATGAAAACATGAAAATGAAACAAAACCCAAAACAGACCTTACATTATGCTTCAACCTCTATAGTTTTGTTTTGCACAATCATTTTGGAATTGCTTTTAAGCCCTGAAGCCAGATGAGAACTGCTTTATAAAATCATATCTATCTATCTATCTATCTATCTATCTATCTATCTAAAATCTTCTGGGTTAAATACAACCCAGCGCTGGGTGAAATATGGACAAACTCAGCGACTGTGTTGTTTTGACCCAGTGGTTGGTTTAATTGATTATCCCAACCTTCTTGGTAGCTTTATTTAACTCAACTAATGTATAAAAATGACTATATGGCTGGCATTTAATGAACCCAAAATAGGTTGTAAATTAAAAATCAGACACATAATTGCTAGAGGCATCAGCAACGATCAAAAAGTGAACATTTATTAATAAGCAATTTAAATAAAAAAGTGTATTATTTAATTATTATTTATTAAACATATTAATAAATGTTCATTTATTGAACATACTAATAAATGTTCATTTCCAACCTATTTGGAGTTAATTTTAAGCTAGAAATATAGTAATTTTTAAGCAATAGTTGAAGAGTTGAATAAAACTACCCAGAAGGCTGGGTTTAAAGACCTGTGTCAGTCCATATTTCACCCAGCGCTGGGTTTTTTTAGTGTGTAAATGTGTATTAGTGCTGATTCCTCAGTAAGTTTCCAGTCATGCACATGGATGAACTTCATCTGAGGAGCTCAGGAGGAAAACACATCCGTCCTTCACCTTCACACGCTTTGAAACACTGATACTCCAGATCTCTGCTCGCTCTCAGGCTTATCCGCAGGTACGGAAGTTGTTTGGGGTTTTATCACATCGTGAGCCTCTTAGATTAATGAAAATGAAACCAGAGAGCAGCAGATTAAAGAGTTTCGGTGCCAAACGAGAGTCTGGCTGAAGTTCAGCAGAAGCAGCAACCTGTTTCTCTCTTCCTGTAGAACTGGGACTCCAAATGTCACATTCACACCAAGAACAATAAGCATTAAAGTCTGTTCATACAATCAAATCAAAAATTATTCAGATACCAGATATCATTTTTTATTTTTTTACTAGTGGGTGCAGGACACTATAGTTGATTTATGTAAGTGAGGATAGCAAAATAAAGTAGCTTATACACAAAAATTCTTCATACAGTGGACTACCAGTAAAATTGATCAAAATTTGGGACCAAAAATGATTCAGACACTTTGACCTGAGCATGTTTTGCTTAAGCGTTTTTCTTTAATTGCTAATGCAACCTTTTTCCACCACAGACTGAACAAGATTAAGCATTGCTTGGTAATTGGTTGAGCTAAATTGGTGTCATCTAATTGTGTTTTTAAATTTAACAGCTGACAGCTATTCAACCCAATTCATTACATACCTTTCTATCAAAGTTATCTGACATTATCAAGATTTGTTGAGTTCTTGTTATATTTTATTACCATTTTCTAAACTATAGCGAATAAATTGTGATAATGTGAGAAATGTTGAAGGTGTCAGAATAAATTTTGGTTTGACTGTATTCACCGTTCCTCTGCAAAATTTCGAGGGGTTAATTCCAGTCATGTCAATAAAATCGGCGCGATCGGGAGTTTCACGTGAGCCTAAAAAATTCGCTCACGTTCAAATTCGTCATTTGCCTCACCGAACAACAGAAAGCAAGTTATTTCTATCTGCATTGTGCTTCATACACCGCTACACCATTGCTGATGGAAAACTCTTTTTTTGCCCGTGAAATTTGAAAATGCACGATTTTCTGTTTGTATTTTGCATGCTATTTATACGCAGAAATTGACTTCGGCGTGCATATGATACACACGTGTTTGACATGCATATAATACGCAGTTTTTGCGTGCATATGATACGCAGTTTTCACGTACATATACCCCTAATCCTACCCACTGCGTATCATATGCATGCCTAAGCCAATTTCTGTGTATAAATAGTTCAACAAATATAAACAGAAAGACGTGTTATTGATATGCACTTTCATGAGCTCGGGTTGTAAATTTCGCTAATATGACCGCATCTTAATAAAACAATATTAGCGTTCACACAAGATTCTGTTTATGCTAAGCGCGTGCTTCAGTTTTGTTGCCTGCCGCCTTAAATTCTCGCGCTCTTTTAAGTTGGATGGATTCTGATTGGCTGTCGATATTTTTATAGTTAATCATCTAGACAAAAATTGCTCTGAAAAAGCAATTCCAACGATATCGTTCCACTTTATCGTTATTGTTGTAATAGCGTGGACTCTGCACAGAAGTGTTAAGTTTTAATTAATAAACTGCTATAGCATAGACAGTGTTGGGTGTAATTAGTTACTAAGTAATTAGTTACTGTAATTTAATTACTTTTCTCTTGGAAAAAGTAGGCTAAAGTAAGAGATTAGCTACTCTTATTTTCTGTAATTTAATTACACAGTTACTTCTTATGTAATTGAACTTAATACTGTATAGACTGTAGAACATTTATATACAATACAATAGTGGATTTAACCTTAAATGCATGCTTTTATGTACCCTTCTCACTTTAAATACTTTGAAGTCAATAAGAATATTGGTAACACTTTAGTGTCCAATTCTTACTATTAACTAGTTGCGTACTCGCGTGAATATTACTGGGATATTGGCTGATTATTATTACTTTAAAAAAAAAACACACATATTAATGTCTTATTCTGCAAGACCTTATTCTAAATCCTTAATCCTACCCAATTCTTAAACTTAACAGCTACTTTACTAAGTATTAATAAGCAGTAAATAGGAGTATATTGAGGCAAAAGTCATAGTTAATAGTGAGAATTATACTCTAAAGTGTGACCAGAATAATTTATGTAGTTATCTATTATTTATTTGAAACAATTAAAAGAACCGTTTCATGTCTATCTTTGTATCATTAACTTGTCGAGGTTGATATAGGATTTAGAAAGTAATTAGTAATAAGTAATTAAATGCTTTTTGGAGAGAGTAATTTGTACGGTAATCTAATTACACTGTTGAAGATGTAATTAGTAACTAGTAATTAATTTAGAGTTTTTTAGAGTAACTTTTCCAACACTGATCGTAGAATTAGAACAGTTTAATAATTAAAACTTAGTAGTTAATGTGTAAACAAGCTGTTAGACAAATGTTTTGCTATTGAATAATTCAGCTAAAAATTAAAATGTAATCACTCTTATGTTATTGTTTTTTCTTCCTGAAAGTAAGGATGCAATGAAACCTCAGTGTTCCTTTTATCACAGTCATTTGTCCTATATACATTTATATATGTATATACAGTATATCAACATGTCTTGCTGAGAGGCTGATCTCCAGGCTTTTATCCTTCTAATAACTAACGTGTTCCTCTAATATGTTCCAGGAGGGAATAAATGTGCAGTAGTGCCTCCGTTGAGAGTGCGGCCTACTGTATCTGAGTGCATCTGCAGACAAGCTCTTCTGAGAGACGATACAGTGGCCGGCGCTTTGAAATGCCTTCCAGATCCTCTGAGATCCTCTCGGAGCTGAAACCGGAGCCGGAGCTTCAGAGAGACGTGAAGAAGAGGCCAAACAAAGAGCTGCATTGAGAGGTGAGCTTCCCCTCGCAGACCACGATGGCTAAACCTTCTGCGCTGCTAATTAAAGCTTCAGCTGTCACTCTTTGACATTAGAGAACCATATTCATCCAGTACCAACACTGATCATCTCTGGCTTTAATTTATCACACTATAAAAACACTTTATAGGTTATGTAGAAACACGCCGGTTCACTTACAGCGCCGGTGATCTGCCACTTATTAGTGAAACTTAAAATAACTCACTTAAAAGGTCAGTGTCACTTAAGCTTCATTAGCATAATGAATTTACATAGTCATATCATGCTGTCAGAGTCATTTTCAGGGTTGTGTGACTTAACTCTTTATAATTAACTTGAACTTACATTATTTGATCGATTTAGCTGCACATAGCTTAATAAAAATAGAATAAATCATTTTTAATATAATTAAAATAATACATTTATTAATAATTTCATAAAAAATAAACATAAAGCTACTGAGCTATGGTTGATCCATGTTTATAGTTTACACATGTCAAAACTAAAACCAGGATTAATAAATAATGTTTGATCATCATGTATTGTATGTTTGTAGTTTTACTAATGGTGCTGTAATTTGGTTTAAATTTTGCATTTTTATACTGATATGCATGCATTTTAAACAAACAAATAAATAAATGTGATATTTTTAATATATTTAATTTAAAAAAAAGTTTGTATTAATCTTAGTTACTTTAATTTATTATTATTATTATTGTTAATAATAATAAAAACAATAATAATAAAGTAACCATTTTAATTGAACCACAGTTATATTAAGTTTAGTTAAGTTGCAGTACTTGTGATAAAAAAAACATATTAACTACGAGATTAACCCTGGTTTTACTACAGTAACATTTTATCTATATTTTTTACACATATCAAAAATATAATATCAGCTGGTTTGCATGTGCCTATAATTACCAACATTAAAATGCTTGCTTTTATGGAAAATTGTGTAAATATGTTTCTGTTCAGCCCTCTTATGTTGTCACATTGCTTAACTTTTAAAATAATACTTTAATCTTTCTGAGGTCACATTTAAGGGAGTGAAAACATACTTAAAGACTTGAGTATTTCTGTTGGGGTGACTGATTACTAATTTAATAATTGGCCACTAAAAAATTCATGTTTGTTGATGCCAAATCTGAATATTGGGTGAATATCGACTTTTTTCAGTTAGTTTAACTTTTTCTATCCTCTTTGATTAAATGATACAAATCAGTCTCATAATAACAACATTTCATAATACGATTAAAATGAACTTCAAGTAATATTGAAATTATTATTGATAGAATTTAAGTATCTGCTGAAAGTCATATTTTACCATTACAGATTTCAAGAGGTTGAGAACCTGCAGACGTACCTGAACAACAAATGTGGAGATGAATGATAATAACAGAGAGAAAAACATCACTTCTCTGCTTCTCAAGCGCTGTTTTATGCACATTCGTGTATAAAATACCCCACAAGAGACGGTGGAGAGCTGAGGGATACGTGGTGCTTTAATGAAGGACCGTGTGTGATTGAAATTCTCCCATCATGCACCAGTCAAACTGATGAAAAACACAAAATTAAAACCCATTAAAAATTTCAGTAGTGACTAATACTGAGTTCACAAACACAATAAAACACTGAAAGATCAACCGAGACTGAGAGAGAAAAGAAACATCTCTCAAAGCAAACGTGATGCGGTCTCAAAGCAGTAGTTCAGTCAGAATCTTTTACTCGTCTGCTTTGCAGCACAAAGGAAGATGCTGACTTTTTGTATCCATGCCGTGAAAATAAATGGCATCCAATGTTGTTTTGGGTCCCGCTGACTTTACATCAGCGAAACAGATGAAATATCCCTTTAACAAAGCTCTGAAGCGGGTTTAAAAATCGATGAAATGTGAAGGTTGTTCACAGGCCTGTTGTCCTCTGAATGCTTCAGAGCGTTAAGGACTGAGTGATTGATAGATAAAGCTCAGCTCAGCAAATAAAGAGCTTTTATCACCCACTATGGGACAATTATATGAAATAAGGCTTTTAACTATCATTTTTCTATGATTAATGATTGATTAAAGCTCAGCATGCAGTGCTCTGAAATATGTCATTATATGTTCACATGTGATCTTTTGTTCTGTAAATGTTATTCCCTGCTGTCATTTTCTCTTTATATTGCTTCAGTCTTCATACTGTGACTTATAAATGCCAACATGTTGCTAATCTTGTAAATGTACTTCAGGAAACTATTTGCACTGCTTGTTGACAGTGGACTGTCAGATTTCTAACACAAAGAATGGTGGAAATGTCTTTTTTTAGATTTTTTAATTGTTTGTGGCGTTTGAGCGGGTCGCATGTCAACTTCTGGCTCAACCAGTGGCATGAGTTTGCATTATGACAGACCTGGGGGCGGGAGTGTTTGGGGAGATCGGTTTGAAAACAGTCATAATTTTTGCTATTTTATTTGATGATGACACACTGAACCAGACGAAGGCTGGACATTTGCTCATGTCTGAGCTCATCTGAAAGCCTGAATCACAGTAACCTCATGTGGGACAAATGAGCATCATTTACACTGTCATGAAGCACAATCTGTTGTGTTTTACTTTATCCCTAAAGCCTCGCAAATGAAATGATACTCAGAAAAAATGATTTTTTTAAAAAAAGACTGAACAGTTGATTGAATCTTTAGACAAAATTTAGCATATGTATTTTTTTCATATTTGACCCATTAGGCTTTTATGGCTCTGATATAGTGAGAATATGAAGCTCAATTTTATTCAGAGCCTCAAACTGAGTAAAAATATGCAATTTGCTGTAGATGCTGATATTAATATGATGAAATTCTGATGCTTGTGATGTAAATCTTTGAGATCTTTATAAAAGTAGAGCAGATACTGACATAAAATGATATAAATATCAGTCATCGCTCTATATATCCAATAATATGTCTTAGTAAGATGAGATTGAAATGATCCAAAAATTCAGTGCAATCCAGTGATGAAGAAATAAACGCTCCTCAGAAGATGTGAGATGAAGATCATTCCTCCGCTGAGGAACAGAGAAAGTAAAGCTTCTGGAAACAAACGCTCCT
>JAFVLL020021576.1:27400-45965 GCA_021397915.2 Tor tambroides
CTTTTAGAAATGTTGTGTTTTTATCATTTTTTTGTATAATTTGTATATATGTCTTTTACATTTTTACTACTTTTTATTTCAGTTTTAGTTATGTAGTGCATCAATTTAAAAATAAAAAAGAAAAATAGTGTTATTTTGGCATCTAGATAAAAATAGTGGTAGCACTTTACCTGAAGCCTTTATATATAATGCATCATAAAAGTATTTTTAATTCATTAATTATGCCCTGTAATGCACCTTATAATGCATTGTATGAACTCATGAATAATTACAAACACAGTATCTATTCATTGTTACACCTTTAGAAAGTAAAATGCATTAAAACAAACAAACCTTTGAATATTCTAATGCAATTTAACTTTGGTGACATTTATGAAAAGATATAATGCATAACAATGTGCATTATGAATGCCTTTATAATGCATTATTTCAAACTTTCAAACAAGGCTTTGTCAAGCCAACGTCAAAGTTTGTTTACAGCTAGTTCACTCTATAACACAAGTTCAGTCAGTTCCGTGAAACGCATTGATAATCCAGATGCGTTAGTTCTGGAAATGCGTGTCACGTTCATCATGCCGCTGTGAGTGTCCTGCTGACCGGGTCATCAGTCAACCGAGGTCAAAGGTCAGCACTCTGACCTCTCTCTCTGTTATACAACACAAGCCAGAACATTCAGAGGCTGTTTGAGGTCTCAGAGGTCGATAAACCGTAGCACAGATCTGTATGTGTGCTTCGATTTACCCACCGGCGACAAATGATGCTTTCTCTGCTATGAATAGGAAACGGCAGTCAGAATTAATTATTTTGACCTTAAAGGGATAGTTCACCCCAAAAATAAAACTCTCATAATTTATTTAAACCTATATGATGCATTGTTCTTCTGTGAAACACAAAATGAATGCTTTTCTGTGCATTATTATTTTTTTTATTTATTTTAGTGAACTGTTTCTTTAAGGTCATGTGATCAGGCGTTTGAGGTGATATTGTGTCTGTCTGCAGACGGTGTGTTTGTCAGGAGATTTATAGCCGCTAATATCGTGTGTTTGTTGTGGCTAAAGAGCAGCAGAGGAAGACGGATGGCGTTCTGCTCTCATAACATCTGTGATGGCTCTGCTTTTACTGTGTGTTTGTCTGCGCTCGTTCCTCATTGTGTCCAGTGTTTGTTATTTTTATAGCTGCTGGTGGGAGTCGATCCAGATCCCGTTCGCACCTGACGCAGGGAATCATGGGTACCTCGAGTGTTTATGCGCTACACGACATAAACTCTCATTTATGATTCGCTTTCCCTTGAATCAGACCAGATGATCCACAAGACAACAATTACAGATCACTGAGCAAGAACGAGCAGAGATAACCGCATGCAGCTTAAAAAAGGAACATTTGTCAAATCTCACTTTGAATGTGTGAGTGTGACAAAGTTTAAAATAGCTTGAAGGCCTGAAACATTTATATGTTAGTAAATATTGCATTACTAAGCTAAGGTGCTCTTAGTGCTTGATGGGGCAGTTGCTAGATGGTAAGAAACAGATAGATAGATAGATAGATAGATAGACAGATAGATAGACAGACAGATAGACAGACAGATAGACAGATAGACAAAATATCTTCATAGAACAATTATAATTGTGACCCTGAATCACAAAACCAGTCATAAGGGTCAATTTTTTGAAATTGAGATTTATACATCACCTGAGAGCTGAATAAATAAGCTTTCCATTGATGTATGGTTTGTTAGGATTGGTAATATTTGGCATATTACTAATCAATATATTTACAGTTGGAAATTTACAAAACATCTTCATGGAACATTATCTTTACTTAATATCCTAATGATTTTTGGCATAAAAGGAAAAAACGATAATTTTGACCTATACAGTGTATTTTTGGCTATTGCTACAAATATACCTGTGCTACTTCAGACTGCTTTTGTGCTCCAGGGTCACATATATATATATATATATTAGTTAGATAGACAGATGGATAGGTGAATATATAGTTAGACAGATATATATATATATATATATATATATATAGTCTGGGCGCAAATATAGTTAGATGGATATATAGATGGATAGTTAGATAGATGGACAGATAGACTGACAGAGACAAATGGATAGGCGGATATATAGTTAGTCAGATTCACAGATGGATATATAGTTTGACAGACGGAGGGACGGATAGGTGGATGTATAGTTAGTCAGATGGATGGATGGATAGATTCTGTGTGGGTTGTGCTGGTTTTTGTGCTCTTCTCATTCTGTGGTCTTGACTGTTTTCAGCTGGTTTTACTGCTTGTGTCAACAGAGCCAAAGTAAACCCAGCCGGCTGTGCTGCTTTATATTGTGTGTTCTTGTGTTCACGAGTCGCCACTCGTTCACCCCGTCAGGACCAGATGTCACCAGTTCAAAAAAAATGTCCCCAGCGGCCCTTCAGGGGCCAAGAGTCAGAAAACGGACTGAACCGGCCATGTCGCACAGAAACACCGAACCGGAATTGGAGTCGGAATGAAGCACAGTCCTGTCCAGTAATCAGGGCTTAATTTGTGCAGGATCCGGCACCTCTGAAATCATTTTGGCGGATCCCCCTCCTCACTCACTAATGAAAGACATTCATGCTGACCTATAGCATGCATATATTTCATGAAAAATCTTCTATTATGAGCGCACTTGCTGCACATCTACATTTGAAATAAACTAAAGCATGCAAAAGACGCAACATGTAACAGCCCCTAATAGGCTGCTCTCACAGGACCGAATTCACCGATCCATACTGTTAAGGCCCGTTCACACCAATAACGATAAAGATAGAGCTCTAAAAATTCTCAATATTAAAGAATAGCAGTCCACATCACAGCTATAATGATAAAGGCAGAGAAACGATATCATTGGAATCACTTTCAGAACAATTTTTTCCAGCTGATGAACGATACAAACATTGACACCCAATCAGAATCAATCCTGCTATATGGAGCTGGAGAAATTAAAGCGGCAGACGAGCGTGCGCTTAGAATAAACAGCATATATTGTTCGCTGGTGTGGGCGCTAATATCGTTATCTTTATAGTTATCATACCTCAATATGATACTCACGAGGCAGCTTTATACGCACACTTTGTGGACGTGACTCTGAGTGCACAGAACAGACTCTGGAGCGCTCGAGTACAGAATGGCTGAAAAATACTTTAAAATGTGCGCAAATTTGACATTTTTGGGACAATACAACAATGACCCGATTAGTCTAGTGACAGTTCTGTAAACTGTCCTGAATTGCGAGTGAAAGTCTTGGATTAGTGTCATAACAGGCGTCATAACATCATAACAGGAGTTCTGACCTTTGTCACAAAATTTTTTTTTTCGTTACCTTTTTCAGTATCACGCTTTAAAAATCATCATAAACTATATATTAGCTGAAAGCTTAAAACCTCAGAATTCATCCTGTGAAAGCCATTTTAAAATCAGACATTGCATTACCATGGAAATGATACTTCAACATCAATATACAAAATGTATTTGTTCATGAGTTATAACAATTTAAGTTTGTATTGTGCACTTTCATGTCTATATTCAAAAATGGAGGTGACAGTTAAAGGGTTAAATATTACTCTATTATACAGAGATTTGTAAAATAAAAAACTTTTTCAAAACTTTTCCAGGCCTGGAAATTGCTGTTTTAAAATTGCATGGCTTTTCCAGGTTTTATCATGACCGTACGGACCCTAAAACCAACTGATGCATGCTGTTAATCACATCAGATCTGTCACCCCGCTTTGTTTCCGGACCACGCAATTTACAAATTAAGCACTGCCAGTAATGAATGAGCATTCTCTGAATCATGTGTGTGTTTTGTGTTCAGGTGGCGGCTCAGGCTGGAGTTTATGAGCTGTTGAATCAGCTGGGCTTCTCTGAGTTTGAGGACCTGAGAGACTCAACCCTCTCTCGTCTCCGTCACCGTTGGCAACAGCAGAATCGCCACGGACTTCCATTCAGAGGACAATTCATCTGAGAAATGCTGATGGGATCCGCAGTGCTCTTGTTCATTTGCAGGACATCATTCATTTAAAGGACCAGGTCTTAAACTCACTGTGAGGAACTTTAATGAGAACACGAGATGATGATATGTTGCATGAATATTCATGAGCTCGTTTGTTAATGTCATTTGTGGTTATTTGCTCTTTCTGTGCAGGTCTCTCACATCTATTATTAACCTATTATTAATTTAACAGGACTCTTTTTGTGTCACGTTTAGCTTAGGTGATGATTTGATGTGTGTTTGCTTGTATAGTTTATTCACTCTGTTTTTTTTTAACATTTGAAGGCTGCAGGAACTGTGATGTTTGTTTTATAAATGAGCGTTTTTCATGATGAAGACTTTCATAATGGTGGTCTCCATTAAAAATCTTTCGTAACGGGAATGTGTTCGTTTATTGACTGCTGAGTTGGTGACTAATTTGTTTTAATAGGAGCTTGAAGGGAAAAAATGTATAATTGACATAAGCTGAAATATAACTGAAATAAAATATAGCTTATTTTATTCAGCTAGTTGCAAAGACAACTTTTCTCATTTTTGTTTAGTTTGTTGAAGTACTATTATTAATCTAAAAATAAAAGAAAACAAACTTAATGGATTTTTTTTTTTAATTAATGAAGAAATCTATATATACAAATTAATTTTTTTTTTTTTTTTTTTTTTTTGTTATGATCGGGTAGGGGTGAGGAATAATATGTGGGGTATTGATAATGACCAATTCTGATGATGAATATTATTATTATTATAATTATTACTTTGTCTTTTTTTGTTATTTCTCTTATTATAAGAATAATTTGTAAACTTCAATAAACAAAGTACCAAAAAGAATAAATACAAATTACAAAAACACAACTAAATTAATAAATAACAAAAAATAAATATTAATACTAATTTAAAATATTTAATTTTTAGTTTAATTTAAAATTAAAAAAAAAATACAAGACAGTATGCTATTCCAAATGTATCCATTCTCATGTTTTGTTCATATCAAATTATGCCTCATTTATTTTTTTTATTTTACATCATTCTGCGTCTTTCTGGTAATTTCTGCTCTGTTTTTAGAGAAAAAAATAAAAACGTTTTTTTATTCATATAACTTGAGTAAAGAAGTGTAGTTAGCAGCGGGAAGCATCTATACTACTATGCACATGTATCCATAGGGGTCTTTGCATATAAACAGCTATAACATATTCCTAGAAGTGTTTGGCATCTGGAGTCGTCCTGCTGTATTCTGGGAGGTACAGAGGAGGACATGCTTTGCATCATGGGTAGGATTAGACTCTCATTAGAGGAGCTTCAGAGGCTTGTGGTTTTTAATTGTCTGTGGAAAAGTGGAAGAGACGAGCCGAGCGGAGCTCCTGGCCTGAAAGGGGGGTATTTTCTGTGATGTCGTCGTGTGGTTGAGCCTGAATTATATGCAGAGGCAAAACACATGCAGCTCGAAGAAAAATACACTTAAGCAAAACACAAAGGCAACATGCTGAAATATAAATGACTGTATCAATGCACTGCTGAGTTTCCCAAGTCACCCAGTACTAGTGATAAATAATAAAGCAATGAAGATGCATTCCACTGTCTCAGCAATGGATGCTCTGCAGTGAATGGGTGCCGTCAGAATGAGAGTCCAAACAGCTGATAAAAACATCACAATAATCCACACCACTCCAGTCCATCAGTTAACATCTGGAGAAGACAAAAGCTGAAACAAATCCAGCAATGAGACGTTTTTAACTAAAATCTGAATCCATAATAACGCTTCCTCCATTGAAAAAGTGCATCTCCTGTTGTCTCTCACATCAAAATCCAGCCACATATTTGTTTAGAGCTGTTTTGTAAACGCTGCTTGATCTGTGCAGATTTCTCTCCTGATTCAGACCGGAACACTTTTTCACTGGAGGAAGCGTTATTATGGATTATGGTATTTTAGTTAAAAACATCTTAATGCTGGATTTGTTTCAGCTTTTGTCTTCTCCAGATGTTAACTGATG
This sequence comes from Tor tambroides, assembly GCA_021397915.2. Taxonomy (NCBI): domain Eukaryota; kingdom Metazoa; phylum Chordata; class Actinopteri; order Cypriniformes; family Cyprinidae; genus Tor; species Tor tambroides. Next base: position 33,414 of record JAFVLL020021576.1, read on the forward strand.
GACTGGAGTGGTGTGGATTATTGTGATGTTTTTATCAGCTGTTTGGACTCTCATTCTGACGGCACCCATTCACTGCAGAGGATCCATTGCTGAGACAGTGATGCAATGACACATTTCTCCAAATCTTGGATGGCCTGAGGGTGAGTATATTTTCAGGAAATGTTCAGTTTTGGGTAAACTATTGCTTTAATAAAATATAATCAAAAGTAATTTTCACCTGCTGGACCATAAAACAAGTGAAAAATCCCACATATGCTCATCGAAGGGAGGATCTAGAGAGCAGAAACTCTCTTCACTTGAGAAAATACAAGAAACAACCTGGCAACCACACAACATCATGGCAGGTAAGCACTTCTTCAGAAACTTCTCAAGTTTAATTGTGCAGTCTTCCACAAAACATTGCCACTCAGTTGTCAGTTATTTTGTGCATGCTTATCCTGCTGTCTCAGAGACAAATGTGATTTCTCAAGACGCCTAGTAGTAGCAAAATTTCTTGCATGCTATTCAAAGTATTGCTTATGGTAACTCGCTAACATAAAGGATGTTATTTTGTGTCCTGTGGTTTCAGAGGAAGTCCTGCTGCCATGCAAACATCAGACTAATGTCTGTGAGACGTGCCGGCGGGTTCTGCTGCAGCTTTGGGGTTGGTAAATATTTGCTGATACACATAAAATCATGTAAACATGTTCAGAGCGGTTTAGATGAGGATGTGCTGATTCAGCCAATGACAAAACACCTTCTCAACGATCATGGTGTTCTAGATCAATGCTTCTCAACTGGTGAAGAGCAGGACAATAATGCAGATGATTCAGTGCAATAAACCATGTAATCGTGTGTAGTTATAACAGTTAAATAAACACTTTTAAAAAGAGTGAATTTTTTGGGACAGTAAGATTTTTAATGTTTTTTAAAGAAGTCTCTTCTGCTCACCAACCCTGCATTTATTTGATCCAAAGTACAGCAAAAACAGTACAGTTTTGGAATATTTTTACTATGTTTTCTATTTGAATATATTTCAAAATGTAATTTGTTCCTTTGATTTCAAAGCTGAATTTTTAGCATCATTACTCCAGTCACATGATCCTTAAGACATCATTCTAATATTCTGATTTGCTGCTCAAGAAACATTTATTATTATTATTATGTTGAAAACAGCTAAGTAGAATTTTTTTCAGGTTTCTTTGATGAATAGAAAGGTCATAAGAACAGCATTTATCTGAAATAGAAATCTTTTGTAACATTATAAATGTCTTTATCCTCACTTTTGATCAATTTAAAGCATCCTTGCTAAATAAAAGTGTTAATTTCTATACCCCCCCCCCCCCCAAAAAAAATGTATATATACTGACTCCAAACTTTTAAATGGTGTAGTGTATAATGTTACAAAAGCTTTTTATTTCAGATAAATGCTGATCTTTGCATCTTTCTATTCATCAAAGAATCCTGAAAAAATGCACTCAACTGTTTTAAATATAATTAATAATAATAATAATCATAAAAAATGTTTCTTGAGCAGCAAATCAGTATATTAGAATGATTTCTGAAGATCATGTGACACTGAAGACTGGAGTAATGATGCTGAAAATACAGCTTTGAGCACAAAAATAAATTACAGTTTAACAGATATTCACATAGAAAATAGTTATTTTAAATAACAAAAATATTTGAAAATGTTACTGTTTTTGCTGTACTTTGGATCAAATAAATGCAGGCTTGGTGAGCAGAAGAGACTTCTTTAAAAAACATTAAAGCTCTTACTGTTCAAAAACTTTTGACTGGCACTGTACATATATTTTCATAGTTTTAGTTTTACTAACAGCTACAGTTCTGATTCTAACACTCAATTCAAGAATGAGTATTAGTGCATGGATGAACTTGATCTGAGGAGCTCAAGAGGAAAACACATTTCTTCCACACGCTTTGAAACACTGATACTCCAGATCTCTGCTTGCTCGCAGGCTTATCCGCAGGTACGGAAGTTGTTCGGGGTTTTATCACATCGTGAGCCTCTTAGATGAATGAAAATGAAACCAGAGAGCAGCAGATTAAAGAGTTTCGCTGCCAGACGCAGCAGAGGAAAGTCTGGCTGAAGTTCAGCAGGACTGCAGCTCTTCCACAAGAACTGGGATGGCAAAAATGTCCCGTTCACACCAAGAACGATAAGCATGAAAGTCTGTTCATATTTACCGTTCCTCTGTGAAAATTCGCCAGCGAATTCTAGTCATTTCAGTATGAAACCATGCAATCAGGAGTTTCAAGTGAGCATGAAAAAGTTCCAGATTTCGCTCACATTCAAATTTGTCATTCACTTCGACGAACAACAGAAAGCAAGTGACTTATGTGCATTGTGCTTTATACACCGCTATATGACGGCGTTTTAGTGCAGCATTAAAAAATAAAAGTCTAAAAAAAAATGACAAGAATAAAGTCAAAATATTTTGAGAATAAAGTCAAAATTATGAGAATAGGGGCTTTTTTCTTGTAATTTTGACTGTTCTAGAAATATTTCAACTTTATTCTCATAATTTCTACTTTTTCTCGAAATATTTTGACTTTATTCTCGTTATTTTGAATTTTTCTCATAATATTTTGACTATTCTCTTATGGAGATGACTTTATTCTCGTAAATTTGACTTTTTTTCTCAAAATATTTCGACTTTATTTCTGTAATTTTGACATTTTTCTCAAAATATTATAACTTCAATCTCATAATCTTAGATTTAAAAAAAAAAAATTTAACGTGGCACGCTGCAGTTTTGTCATCTGCTACTTTAAATCCTCACACTCTTTAAAGTCGGATGGATTCTGACTCTTGGTGATTTTATCGTTAATCATCTAGAAGAAATTGCTGTGAAAAACGATTCCAACGATGTTGTTATGGTGTGGACTGAATAAACTGTTTTAATTCTATGAGAGTAGCGCTATTCTCATAGAATTAGAAGAGTTTATTAATCAAAACTTGGTAGTTATCGTTGCCGCTGGTGTGAATGGGCTGTTAGACAAATTTCTGCCATTGAATAGTTCAGCTAAAAATTACAATTCTGTCAACATTTAATCACCCTCATGTCATAATTTTTTTTTTTTTTTGGGTGAACTCTTCCTGAAAATAAGGATGCAATGAAACATCAGTGTTCCTTTATCAGTCATTTTGTTATCAGAATCAGAATTAGCTTTATTCCCAAGTGTGTGCAAACAAAAAATGAATTTGTTGTGGTTTTTTAAGGAGCTCTTGGTACATACATGCATGCATACATATCAGACATGAGAACAGAAAACATTTAAATAAGTAAGACTTAACAATAAATAATAATAATAATGTGTATGAATCTGGAACAGAAGATTTATGTACAGATTTGTGCATTATTTACTCTATATACAGCTGTATAAATAAAAAATATGCATATGTATTTACATAGTACTTGAGAGAGAGGCAATAATTAGAGATGGAGAATAAATTACAGAGATGAATTACCTGTTTAACCTGGAGATGGCATGAGGAAAAAACGATTTTTATGCCTAGATTTTCTAGTGCACAGAGATAATGCACTAGAACATTATTGTTCTATATATGTGACCCACAAAACCAGCCATAAAGGTCTTTTTGAGATCTGAAAGCTGAATAATAAATGTATGGTTTGTTAGGATACGATAATATTTGACCGAGATACAACTATTTGAAAATCTGGAATCTGAGGGTGCAAAAATCTAAATATTGAGAAAATCTCCTTTAAAGTTGTCCAAATGAAGTTCTTATCAATGCATATTACTAATCAAAAATGAAGTTTTGATATATTTACGGTAGGAAATTTACTAAATATCTTCATGGAACATGATCTCTACTTAACATCCTAATGATTTTTGGCATAAAAGAAAAATGGATCATTTTGACCCATACAATGTATTTTCGGCTATTGCTACAAATATACCTGTGCTACTGAAGACTGGTTTTGTGCTCCAGGATCACATATGTGCATATATGTCAGTATGTCTTGCTGAGAGGCTGATCTCCAGCCTTTTATCCTTCTAATAACTGACGTGTTCCTCTAATATGTTCCAGGAAGGAGTAAATGTGCAGTAGTGCTGCCATTGAGAGCGTGGCCTACTGTATCTGACTGCATCTGCAGATAAGCTCTTCTGTGGACGATATGGCGGTCAGAGCTTTGAAATGCCTTCCAGATCCTCTGGAGCCAGAGCTTCAGAGAGACGTGAAGAAGAGGCCAAACAAAGAGCTGCATTCAGAGGTGAGCGGCGCTGAACTCCACGCTTCCCCTCGCAGACGACGAAGAAGAAGAAGAAGAAGGCTAAACCTTCTGCGCTGCTAATTAAAGCTTCAGCTGTCACGCTTTGACATCATCGCCATTACAGAGCCATATTCATCCAGTACCAACACAGACCACCTCTGGCTTTCACGGGCCACACTATCAAAATACTTTATATGTTGTGTAGAAACACGGCGGCTCACTTACAGCACCGGTGGTCACTTATTAGTGAAACTTAAAATAACTCACTTAAAAGGTCAGTTTGTTCAGTCAAATCAACTGAGTGTCCCTTCAGCTTTATTAGCATAATGAATTTACATACGAGTCATTTTCAGCTCTTTATAATTAACTTGCACTTGAACTATTTTGATAGATATATCTGCATATAGTATAATAAAAATAGAACTTATAATAAATTATTTTTAAAATATATATTTTTTAATAATTACCTAAAAAATAAACTGAGCTTTAATAAATAAAAAATAAATAAATAAGTTATAAAATTTAAAAAATTAAACATAAATTGAGCTTTTGAGCTATGGTTTATCCATGCTTATAGTTTACACAAAACTATAATTAAGATTGATAAATAATATATGATCAACATGTATTGTATGTCACTAATGTTGCTGTAATTTGGATGAATTTTGTGTTTTTATACTGATATGCATCAAGGTGCATTTTTCCTATTAAATAAACAAACAAATAAATGTAATATATTTAATAATAATAAAAATAAGTTTGTATTAATCTAGTTTAATTTTAGTAATTTATTATTATTGTTGTTGTTGTTAATAATAATAATAATAATAATAATAATAATAATAATAATAATAAAAGTAACCATTTGAATTAAAATGTAAAACCATATTAACCAGTTCAGTTAGGGTTAGGGTACTTGTAAAAAAACATATCAACTACAAGATTAACCCTGGTTTTACTACAGTAATTTACTACAGTTTACTGCAGTAACAGTTTATCTATGTTTATAGTTTACACATATCAAAATTAATATCAGCCAGTTTGCATGTGCCTAGTTACCAACATTACATTAAAATGCTTTTATTGAAATTTGTGTAAATGTGTTTCTGTTCAGCCCTCTTATGTTTTCACGTTTCCTAACTTTTAAAATAATAGTTTAATCTTTCTGATGTCACATTTAAGGGAGTGAAATCATACTTGTTAACTCATATTTGTTGATGCTAAATCCGAATACTAGGTGTGAGTATTGACATTTTGTAGTGTTATTTTATTTGTCATTTTTTTACTTTCTACCCTCTTTGATCAAATGACACAAATCAGATAATAACCTTTCAAAAGATGATTAAAATGAGCTTCAAGTAATATTGAAATTATGATTGATAGAGTTGAAGTATCTGAATTTAACCAGAGCATATTGCTGAAAGTGTTATATATTCATGTTTTACAATGACAGAGTTCAAGAGGTTCAGAAACTGCAGACCTGAACAATTAATGTGGAGATGAATGAGAAAAAACATCACTTCTCTGCTTCTCAAGCACTGTTTTATACACATTCATCTGGAGAGCCGAGAGAAACCTGGTGCTTTAATGAAGGAGATTCTCCCATCATGCACCAGCTGAACTGATGGAAAATGCAAAATTAAAACCCTCTTGTGCCATTAAAGGTTTTCATAGTGAGTTCACAAAGACAATAAAACACACTCACCGAAAGATCAACCAAGACTGAGAGAGAAATGCTGTAAATAATCATTAGAAAAGAAACATTTCTCATGCTGTCTTAAAGCAATAGTCTTTTTCACAGTACACAAGAAGATGCTGTCTTTACTTTATCCATGCAGTGAAAATGAATGGCATCCGATGTTATTTTGGGTCCTGCTGACTTTACATCAGCAAAAACAGCTGAAAGATGTGTTTGGGTGAAATATCCCTTTAACAAACCTCTGCTTGAAAGTTGAAACAGGTTTAAAAATCGATGAATGTGAAGGTTGTTCAGGCCCGTTGTCCTCTGAATGCTTCACAGCATTAAGGATTGAGTGATTGATAGATTAAGCTCAGCTCAGCAGCATAAAGACTATGGGAATTGCATGTAATAAGGCTTTTAACTATCATTTTTCTATGAATAATGATTGATTAATGCTCAGTGCTCTGAAAATCTGTCATCACACGAACATATGTTCTGCAAATGTTATTCCCTGCTGTCATTTTCTCTTTATATCAGCTCTGTCTGAATCAGTCTTCATGCTGTGACTAAAAATGGCCATATATAATGAATCTTATATATGTACTTCAGAATTATGGCAGTAAGTTAGTATTGCTTATTCACAGTCAGATTTCTAATAAGAAGAAGTGTGGAGACAGTTTGTGATGGATTGCATGTCAACTTCTGGCTCAGCCAATGGTATGAGTTTGGGGCGGGACGACCAATGACAGAAAGGGGGAGTGTTTGAGGAAACTGGTTTGAAAACAGTCATTATTTTTGCAATTTCAGTTGCAGTGTTGCCAACTTAGCAATTCTGTTGCTAAATTTAGCAACTTTTCAGACTACCCTGGCAACTTTTTCTTCCACCTAGCAACAAATTTAGCAATTTTTAAAAATTTATTTGGCAACTTTTAGCAACTTTTGATAAGTGACTCAGACAATAAAAAGGCACACATTTTCCATCCAAATTACACAAAAAGAAGAAAACCAAAGATGCCTATCAGTACACACATCACGTGAATTGAGTTAGTGGCTATTTGCAATTGTTTAATTTAATAATAATAATAATAATTGAATAAATGTTCATTTATGATACACTTTGTTAGTAGCTTGTACTTGCGATTGTTGATCAGTTAATACACTGTAAGAAAAATGGAAAAGATACTAGTAATTTTCCAGGACATTATTATCCATTGTAGCCCTGTAACCCGAAAACACAATGCATAATTTAAAATGCAGGTAAAAAACCAATATGGAAAATTATTTCATATTAACATACTGTAGTAGACTGTGCCCTATTTTTACAGACTTTTCTTGGAGTGTAGCATAATAACTATCTACTAATACACTTCTTAAAGCATAATTGAGAATGTGTATAGTATTACTAGTTTACTAACTATTAAAAAAACTTAAATTGTAATCATTCAAAAGTGTTCAATAATTCAATGTATTTAAAATAGTTATTTATATTTTAATATTATGCATATTATTTTACAAACAAATCTAAATTAAGATAGTATTATTTTGAGATTTGATGTTGTGACTCAATTTTGCACCGTGATTACGCAATGATGTCATCACGCAATGACATCACAATGTCATTTAGCAACAGATTGACCTTCCTTTAGCAACTTTCTCTGAAAATTAGTTGGCAACACTGTTCAGTTGGTGGTGCCGATGACACACTGATCCAGACGAAGGCTGGACGTTTCCTCATGTCTGAGCTCATCTGAAAGTCTGAATCACAGTAAACTTACATGGGACAAATGAGCATCGTTTACACTATCATGAAGCAGAATCACTTCTGCTGGATTTTGCTTGACATATGAAATTATACTTGGAAAATCTTTTTTTTTTTTTTAAACAGCTGATTGAAACTTTAGACAAAATATTGTGTATGTGTTTCTTGTTGAGTATCATATTTGATCCATCAGGCTTTTAAGTTTCATATAGTGAGAATATGGAGGAAAACAGCTCAGTTTTATTCAGAGCAAAAATATGCAATTTGGTGCAGATGCTGATATTTATATGATGAAATTCTGATGCTCGTAATGTGTATCAATGAGATCTTTCTAACAGTTTAGCAGATACTGACATAAAATGATCTAAATATCAGCGGTCACTTTATATCTCCAATAATATATCTTAGCAAGATGAGATTGAAATGATCCAAACATATAATGCAATGCAATCCAATGCTGATTGAGAGATGAAGAAATAAAGGCTCCTCAGAAGATGTGAGATGAAGATCATTCCTCCGCTGAGGAACAGTGAAAGTAAAGCTTCTGGAAACAAACGCTCCTCAAAAGATCCTGATGATCAGATTTGAGACTAAAAAATGATTGATGGAGAATCTGCTTCAGTCCAGTAAGAGTTCATCTGGAAATATGACTGCAGTTATTCTGACTTTACTTGAGAAAAATCAGTTAAGATTTGACAGCAAAAAGACACATGAAGCACCAGCTGAAGCTGGACGTTTGCACATTAAGTATCATAAGCACCATTATATACACTATAAAATATCAAAAGATTTGTAGTGTGATCTGGTGCTTTGCAGTATAAATTTTTGTATGCAAAAGAGCAGAAAGAAAATAGCATGAGATGTGAATAACAAGAAGGTCAGTAAATGATGATAAAATGTTCATTTTGGCTGAACTGTTCCTTTAATGAATGACTAACATAAAACCAAGCGATGAAGCTTTCCGGACTGTTTATGCTGGACTAAACAAGCATTATAAAAGGTTGCATGTGACTCAGTACAGCTGGAACAGGATGATTCTGTCTCTCTATTGCACTTGAGCAGCTTAACAAGACTTCTGAGTCACACCTGAATCACGCTAAACCTCCAGGATCTGCTTCACAAGGCCTTATAGGGGATGATTGTCTATTAACAGCCAATAGAGTGTGAGATCAGGGGATTTTTCTCTCTTGGGGAGCTGCTGGTCATCAGAAAAACCTTGTATATGTGGGAAGCAGCTGATCGCATGTCAAAGAAAGAGCTTTAACAAGCGGACGAGAGAGTTACTTTGTCTTTTTGTCATTTTGTCTTGCTCTTGAAGATTGTGTCTTTTGAGCTCCTAGAAGGAGTTTGTCATTCATGTTGATGTTTTGGTCTATCATTAATCACAGTCTATCCTGCAGCTCTGCTAATTAGTTCAAAAACATGCAAATTGGCAGCAATGGATCACCTGCATCCTCGGCCAGTAGGGGGAGCTGCACTTCAAACTGATTTGAAACTATTTCTGGTCCCACATTTATACTGTAAATATTAATGTAATTACACCAGTTAATCTATTGAACAATGTTTTTTTTTCCCCCAGAAAGTAAGATAAGCCATTTTTCTCACATATGCATTCAGTCAATGCGCTAAAGTAGCTAATACTGCAATCAAATTTTGAAAATTTGTGACTTAACTATATGACATATATTACTATATGACATAAACAGTTAATAAATTTGGCTTATCCAAAAAATAATTAAGATAATTGAAAACTAAAAAAATACAAACAAAAACTTAATTTAATTATTTTTTTAAATATTTTTTGGATAAGCCAAATTTATTAACTGTTCATGTCATATAGTAAAAAAAACCCTTAATTTTAGTAAAAAAAAAAAAAGTAAAAATATTTTCCATTCTTTTTTCCAAACAAAAAAACAGACAAAAAATAAATAAATAAATAAATAAAATATTTAGCTGCACTTCAGTCTTAAATAATTTTAAACTATTCCTATTCCCACAAAAAATTCTTTATTAAAACTTGCATAAGTATTAAAACTTGCATTAATTGCAAAGTTTTTTTTGCATTATATATATATATATATATATATATATATATTGCAAGCAACATTTTAATTTTTTTTTAAATCTATATAAATCTGTATGTGTGTGTGTATATATATATATATATATATATACATACAGATTTATATAGATTTATTTAATTAAAATTAAAATGTTACTTGCAATATATAACGGTTTAATTAATTAATGCAAGTTTTAATATTTATGCAAGTTTTAATAAAGAATTTTTTGGGACATTGCTCAGTGCATTAACTGGCAATTAAATTATATATGTGGGAATACTCGTATTCATTCATTTTTTTTCTGCAGTGCAGGAATGCCGTGTCATATGGACTGTTTTTATGACTGCTTTTATGGAAACTTAAGGTGCATAAATGACAGAACTTTCGTTTTTAGGTGAACTATCCCTTTAAATGACTTTTTCAAATTTTGCATTTTTCCCGCCGAAGTTTTTTTAAAGTGTAAATGCGCGAGAGCGTTCAACAAAAGCACTGCTGAGACTTTCCAACGTATTTAACTCCTTTTAACCATTGCATTCCCTCTGATTAAAATCACATTTAACCATTTATGACCCATTTTTCCACGTGTGGAGCTTCAGGCGGTCTTGTCTTTTTTCCCCTCTCTGCTCGAGCTGTCGTCATGAGCTCTCAGTGATGGGTTGTCCCATCTGAGTCCAGTCCACTTCAGTCCATCAGAACTCTGCAGAAACTCGGGGTGTCCGTCAGTCTGGAGTTTGAGAGCCGCTCGCAATGCTCTGCACTTCCGCGCAACTTTCTCCAACACAGCGTTCCTCATGAACCGCGTCCAGGAGGAAAGTTTCCAGTGTACTTCCAGAAGAAAAGTCTCCCGCATTGGCTCTCGCTGCCACAGCTATGGATTATATTTATCTATTCATGTGCTGTACGATAAACCTCTTATTTATGGACTATAGCCATGCTGCAAAGTCTCATGGTAAGAGAAGCTGGTTTCTATGAGTTTATCTTTGCTTGTAGTGTGAACAGTGAATACTTCACCAACTTTTAGCAAGAAAGAACCGGTTAAAAACACTCCAGTAAAATGAACTCAAGATCAAGTCGTCAAAATTGTGTTTCTGACTGCAGATACTGAGTGCATGCGAAATTTTGCATGCATGTCCATTCATATGTCTATAAATAGTTAACTTCAAAAAAGTTTTATTATTCATAAAACTTAATATAATATATATATATATCTATATTATAAATAGTAATATTATTGTACATGCATATTGTGCATGCATTTATATATATATATATATATATATATAATTGCTGTTATGTTTATATATTAAATATATTTATATATATTATAAATTAGGAATATAAATGTATACATGTAAATATTTAAAAAATATATACTGTATGTGTATTTATATATACATAATAAATATACACAGTACACAAATATATTATGTAAACAAAAACTTTTATTTTGGATGTGATTAATCGTGATTAATTTGTTTGACAGCATTGACAGCACTAATATATGTATTTTTGGTTTGACTTTGTATATATATATATATATAGTATATAAAATTTAGTTTGGCCTTATATAACATTTATGTTTATGTAAGTACACAGGATTTTAATGCAATCTTCTGTTCTGTGTGTTTTTGTTAGGGAATCTCTCCGGTAAGTTGAGTGAATTTGGTCTGATTGTCCCGTTCAGCACAGATGCGCGCGGCCGGTTTGTTTCTCACGTGCTTTCCGCGAAAGCGTCAGCAACCGGCAGAAAACGGGTCCCGCGCGGCGCCCCCGTTACGCCTCACACGGCCCTGAACGGCCAACAGCTGTTCTTCAACGTCACTGTGTTTGGAAAAGAGCTGCACTTGCGCCTGAGGGCCAACAGGAGACTCGTGGCCCCCGGAGCTTTTGTTCAGTGGCAGGAGGATTTCGAGGAACAGGCCAAAGAGCGGATGCTGGGAGACTGCGTGTTTACCGGGGATGTAACGGACATGCCCAGGGCCTCAGTGGCCATCAGTAACTGTGATGGACTGGTGAGTAACTGTGTCTCAAAAAACATAGTGAGATGTCAACCTGGGGCATCATAAGTGTGTGCAGCTTTGTCAAAAAATGGTGCATTCTCAACAATCAGTGAAATGCAAACCTAGAGTGCATTTTAATGCATAAGTAGATGTGCATTATGTTTTAAAGACAAGACACCAGGTGAATAGAATCAATCAATCAATCAATCAATCAATCAATCAATCACCATACTGCCCTCAGATGAAATTTTATGTTTGAATATGCAAATCAAGCAATATTTAAATTAAATATGCACTAATTTGCATACATCTCCAAAACAAAAAATCTTAACATTATATAAAGTCTGGTTCAAAAAAAGTCTGATTTTGTTTTATTTTGTTGTCATATTAGCTCTCACAGTTTTTACAGAGGGGATTTTGGATTTCCCTTTTTATAACACAGCCAGGAAAAATACATTTTCACCATGTTTTTAGAAGTAAAATATTATATAAACCAGGTCAAATGACATATGAACAAACCCCACAGTAAAAACCCTCAGAATACAGATAGGAATAAAATTTTATGGCGACGTTTGGGGAATAAAGGGGTAACAACCTGTAAAATTACAAATCATTTATACTGTAAGTATTTTGAAACTGAGTATATTATGTGGTATGGCCTAAACAATAATCTTATGTTTGGGAGTGATTTAGAAAGACGATTCTTTTTATAATTTTATATGGGTATTTTATTATAGACCTTGGTATTTTAACCATTCTATTATTAAAGGAAACATGATGGAGATTGGACATCTAGTGAAATGAGTTA
>JAFVLL020021578.1:0-18601 GCA_021397915.2 Tor tambroides
TCCTCAATCATGAGCAGTGTTCAGCAGAAGATCAGGAGTGTGTGGAGAAGGTGCTGCGCTCTTTCTCTGAGCGCGTTTATCAGCACACCATGGTGCTCACAACACAAGAGCCCACAGAAACCAGTGACATCCTACAGAACATCATTCAGAAATGTGCAAACAGACACTTCAGGCTTCAGAGGAGCAGCTCTCCTGATGATCTTCTGCAGACGCTCGAGGACATTGAGAAGATCAATGATGGACGTTATCTGGACTGTGATGAAGATACACAGTATTTCAAAGTGGAGAAACAGGCCACAGAAAGATGTGAGTGTAATGATACAATATTTGATGTTCTAGTAATAAATGAACTTTTTTTAATTTGAATTCTCTTATTCTGTCAGTTTCACAGGGTGCGAAGCTGAATCTGGTTGTGTGTGGGAGTGATAACACATTAAAATCTTCCGTATCAGATCTGATTCTGCAGCAGACAGACAGAAGATCAGATGTGGATATTCATGATCGTCTGATTAATCTGCTGGAGCTTCCAGCTCTGATTGGTCTCTCAGAGGAGGAAGTGATGTGTCAGACTCTTCACTGTGTGTCTCTCTGTCATCCTGGAGTTCATGCTTTCCTCCTCATTGTTCCTGTTTGTCTCTTGACTGATGAAGACAAAGCAGAAATAGAGAAGATCCAGAGAATATTTGACTCCAGAGAACATTTCATGGTTCTCTTCACCTCAGATCTCTCTGTTGAAGGACCAGTGACAGATTTTGTCAAATCCAGCTCAGATTCTCAGAGCTTAATCAGTCTCTATGGAGGTCGATATTGTCTGATGGGGTTAAATGAACCTAAAAACTCAAGACAGATCCCAGATCTACTGGAATATATACAGAACATGAAGACTGAACCATATTCAATTCAAATGTATGTGAAAGCTCAAGAGAACAGAATCAGACATGAACTAGAGGAACAACATAAAAAAGGACTGAGTGAAATGGAGAATGAAATCAAAGACTTAAAGCAGAAAATTCAGTCAGAAGGTGAGTTGATTTTACCCATAAAATGTTTCTTGTATACTGTATATATTAGGGCTGCCAATAGATTAAAATTTTAAATCGGATTAATCCTACCCTTTTTGTGTGATTAAGCATGATTAATCCATCCTGGTCTAATTGTTTATATGTAGGTATTAATACGTAACATTTACAAGCACAAAATGTACATTTTTGTATGTTTTCATTGATGCTAAAACGTACAATTTAAATGCATTTCAAGGTTTAAAATGTACAAATCACTACATATTTTTAGCTAAAAATCTTAAAATATTTAACTTACGAATCTTTTATATCATTAAGATATTCATATCAATCCCTTTTTATCATTTTATCAATATGCAATTTAGATTCGACCCAGATTAGACCCCTTAACCTACCCTCAAATCTAAACCTAAAATATGCATTTTTATCATTTTATCAATAAGCAATTTAGATTCGACCCAGATTAGACCCCTTAACCTACCCTCAAACCTAAACCTAAAATATGCATTTTTATCATTTTATCAATAAGCAATTTAGATTTTAAGCCACCTTAACCTCCAAACCTTAACCTACCCTTTTATAGCGAATATAAAAGTATATAAATGTGCATGGAAATGACCATTTAAGTAACAATATAGCATTAAAAATATTTTTATAGTTGATAATCCTTCTCCTACCTCTAAACCTAACCATAACTATATTTCTGTAACGTTACAGTATAAAGAAAAAAACATGACAGACAGATAACTGCAATTGCAATCATTTATTTATTGCAAAAATGTCAAAAGCAGTACCAAATGTAATCCAAATGACGATTATGCGGCCAAATGCGGTATTGCAGCCGCAGTCCTCTCTGGTGGAATACAGTAGATTTGTGTGAGCTGCAGAGCAGAATTTATGTTGTTAATCGCTGAAAATATTATCCAGATTATTTTCCCAGTCCACTCTGTGAACACGTGAAGGTGCGCTCGCATCATTCAAACACACACCTCACCAGAAAACACATCATGTCGCAATCTGTGACGAATGCAGGGGAGAGCCAATGAGCGTTCGATTATCCTGCTGTAAAACCTGTCGTTTGAAGCGGCAACATTTGAATTTCTAACAAGAACCTCAGTTATATAAAGAATAAAGGCTTGGATTTGGGTCTGTTCCTTGCAGTCGTATGGATTCGGAAAATATGGATTACAACATACAAATAAAATTGTTACATTTTGTAATTACTTTAGTTTTTGGTGTATTTTATAGGCAAGGCAAGGCAAGGCAAGTTTATTTATATAGCACATTTCATACACAGTGGTAATTCAAAGCGCTTCACATAAAAGGAAGTAAAATAGTTTGCCTAACAGAAGTTTAAGAAGGAAAGATGCTCACCAAATGTATGCACATTATTCTTTTATATATATCCATGAACAAAAAAAAACAAAACAAAAAAAACAATCAATCACATAGCAAATGATGTAATGGATAAACACATTGCAGGAAAAGGACATTAGGCTACAAGTTCATTAATGTGAAAATGTTGCTGTGTGTGATGGTATATAGTTCATCAAACCATGCCCAGAATTGAAGCTGTCCCTTAGCCGATGAATAATCCAACAATTTGCGATGAATTCACTCCAAACGATAACAGTTCTCAAACTCCAGACTTTTCCAAATCAGGTACAGCCATAAGTAAGCCAGAAGCCACAAGCTTACTTCCATCTGGGCATTACATCCATATTTAGCTCGCAACGTGGTTAAAGTCACCGATAAAAGGTCCTTCTAAAATACATATAAATAAACTGTATCAACCTTTTAGCATCAAACCCAACATCGCTTATATACACAGATACAGTTGCTTAGCATATATCAAACAATTTCAATAACTTAGCAACAAACATCATCAACAAGGCTAGTTTGTAAATAACAAAAAAAAAAACAAATTCTTACTTTAAGTTGAGATTGAAATGGAACATTTCTCAACCAGGACATAGCACAAATGCAGTTAAGCCATGCTTTCCACTGCTGCTGTTCTGCTAACTTCCTCTTCTTCTTCTTCTTGAAATTTATTGGCGGTTGACAAACAACAAAATGGTGTATTTCCGCCACCAACTGGTATGGAGTGTGGATCAAAATGACTTACTACCTTCCCCCTTTTTTTCTTTTTTTTATATTCTCTCCCACAAATGTGTCATTTTAAGGTACTGAAAAATAAAACTATAGCATCCATTTCTCGAGTTATTTTGTAATATATCTCTGTTTCAATTGCATTTTCATTTTTCCTAAATTTTGCATTAGAATCCTTCTTTCATTCTTGTATTTCTGACAGTACAAAATAACATGTTCCACTGATTCTTCTTGCCCACAAAATTCACACCTTCCCGTATCATGTTTACCCATTTTATAAAGTGTACTATTTAATCTTGTGTGTCCAAATCTCATCCTTGATATTACTATTTCATCTCTCCCACTTTCCTTTGAATTCTGTAAAACCATCGACCTTTTTTCTCATTATCCCATTGTTTTTGCCACCTTTCTTTCAGTCTTCTCTTAATAATACTCTTGATTTCACTCTTGCTTAAATTAACAATTAAGTTTGCTAACTTCCTCTACTGACCTACCTCTACTTAAGGAGCTCATTTAGGCACCCCTAGCGGTGGGGAAGAAAACTACAGATAAAAGACTTAGTAACTGGCTTGTCTGTTACAACTCCATTTAGTGAAGATTGCACTGTTAATTCTACAGTGATCTTACATGCATTTCAGGTGCTGAAGGTGAAGCAGACGATCAGAAGTGTCTGCGGTTTGTGCTGTTTGGGAAGACAGGAAATGGAAAGAGTTCAACAGGAAACACTATTCTTGGAAGAAATGAGTTTCACTGCGCGTTAAGCCTGGATTCAGTGACGACTGTATGTCAGAAGGGAGTTGGTGAAGTCGATGGTCGATCAGTAGCTGTTGTTGATACTCCAGGCATTTTTGACACAACACTACCAAAACAGCAAGTGGTGGAAGAAATAGTGAAATGTATCTCAATGTCTTCACCTGGACCTCATGTGTTTGTCATTGTGTTGAATGTGGGGCGATTCACCAAAGAAGAGAATGATACTATGCAACTGATAGAGAGGATCTTTGGTCATGAAGCTGCTCAGTTCAGCATCATTCTTTTCACAAGAGGAGACGAACTTCAGGGTGAATCTATAGAGGCTTATGTGAGGAAAAGTAACAATGCAGATCTCAAAAAACTGATCAGAGATTGTGGAGACAGATTTCTGATTTTCAATAACAAAGAAAAACAAGACAAATCTCAGGTTATTCAACTGTTAAACATGATAGAAGAGGTGAAAACTAGTAATCAGGGTCGATACTTCACTAACAGCATATTTGAGGAGGCAGAGATGTCCATTAAAAGGAGAAAGGAGGAAATACTGAAAGAGAGAGAGAAAGAAATTCAGGCTCAGAAAGAAAAGTTAAAAGCCAAATATGATATGGACATGAAAGATCTGATGAAGAAACTCCAGAAAGAGAAAAGAAAAGCAGATGAGAAAAGAAAACAAGAAGAGAATGAGTTCAGACAAAAACAGGAAAAACTGTTAAAAGATTTAGAAGAAAAACACAAAACAGAAAAACTGAAACAAGAAACTGAACATCAGGACCGATTAGAGTACGAAAAACAGCAAAAAGCTATATATGATAGAAAAATTGAAGAGATGAAGAGAGAGATTGAAAATCAGAGATTCCTGTATGAAAAACAACAAAAAGAAAGAGAAGAAGAAGATACAAATACACAAAAGAAATACAGACAAGATAAAAAAAAAATGAAAAATGAACAAGAACGTATTATAGCAGAATTACTGATAAAACAAGATGAAGAAACTAAAAAGAGAGATTTGCATAATAAAAGGAGGAATGAAGAAGAAGAGGAAGAGAGACAGAGATGGAAAAGAAAACTAAAAGAAACTGAAAATGACAGAAAAGAGATTCAAGAGGAAATTAAACGCCAGCAGAGAGAATGGGAGGATGAAAAGAAACGACAGATGAGAGAACAAGAAGAAGAAGAAAGAAAGAGAAAAGAGAAACACGAGGAACAACTGAGAGAAAAACAAGAAGAACTGGAGAAAATGAGAAAGAGATTTGAAAGAGAAAGAGAAGAAGAACGACAGAAAATAGAAGAGGACAGACAGAAACAGAGAAGAAAAAGAGAAGAAAAAGACAGAGAGTATGAAGATAAGAAAACTGAAATAAAAAGACAGTATGAACAACAGGAGCAAGCGAGAAAAGATGAGTGGGAGAGAAGAAACCAAGAAGATGGTGAGAAACGAGAAGAAGAGAGAAAGAAATGGAAGAAAAGGATTGAAGATCTGAAACAAGAGCAAGAAGAAGAGATCAAGAGAAGAGAAACAGAAGAAAAGGATAGTAAAGAAAGACAAGAGAAAGAGATAGATGAAATGAAACAGAAACATGAAGAGCAAATAAATGTCATAAAGAAGAATCATGAAAAAGACGCAAGAAAACAAGCAGAAGAATTCAATGAGTCGACACAAAGGAAACTGCAGCACGTTCTGGAGCTTACAGAGATGATCAAAGAACAAAATGAATTACTGGAAAAATGTAATCAACATCTGAAAAAACAGAAAGGAGAAGAAATAAAAGAGCTGCAAAAACAAGTTGAAAAACTGAAAAATAAAAACTGTGTTATTCTGTGATGGTTTTAAATCATAAATATAAATAACAAATATGGGTTTTCTCATTACCTGAAGCTTTCCATGCATCATTTCTCACTGTTTTCACTCCAAATATGTGTCCCTGGAGCACAAAAGAAGTCTTAAGTAGCACAGGTATATTTGTAGCAATAGCCAAAAATACATTGTATGGGTCAAAATTATCCATTTTTCTTTTATGCCGATATGTACACTCCGTCTTTCTTTTATCTGCGCTTACAGTTTTGGCAGGATTCTCTCACTAACTGAGTTTTGCAAGTGTGATGGGAGGGCAGGTCCACCACCTTCTTGTAGCCAATCAAATGAGGCTCTCGCTGACTCTCCATTTACTCTTATCTGATTGGTTCAATAAACACATCATACGCCAAGACATTTATCTTCATTTAGTTCAGGAAACCAAACAACCCCACCCACCCCACCCCACCCCACCCGCTGTGGGCGTGGCCTAAATGCGCTCTGTCTCTATAGCTGTGACCCAAAGTGAAGTGTGTGCACTTAGAAGAGCACGGACTTCGAAGGCCACACCTCCAAAGTGCATGGAGGACACTCCACCTTCGCAGGATTTCCTGATTCCGCCACCAGGGGTTCCCGATTAGTGCTCCTGTCACGTAGCAACAGTGCAAGAGGAGAGCTGCCATCCTGACAGGACAGGTGGAGCCAGAGTTGCTCATTTTTGTTTTTATGTTTTACGTCATAATGAATGTGGGAATGCTGACATAACATCATTGCGGCTGCAAACAGGCTGCTTCTTCTGACAAAGTGCTGTTAAATACAGGTGAAACTATGCCGCAAAAAGAATAAATAAAAAGCTTTCTTAAAAAGACAAAAGAACGTATGCACATTTTATTGATATGACAATTAAAAATCAAAAGACTGATGAAAATGCGGGACATTTTCTCAATATGCGACGTGCGGGACAAGGGGTGAAAATGCTGTGCGGTACAACGCAAAGCGGGATGGGTGGTCACCCTATCTGTCACTCCACAATAAACAGCGCCAAAACGGCATTTATTGTTTAAAAACTGCAATACAATGGACAGAATTTGAAATCTGAGACTTTGTTTCATATTAAAAGTACCAAAGCACAATGCTTATTGTGATTTATTGGTTTGGAAGTGCCCTTCAATATTCTGTCCATTAACTGAAAACAGGCTAAACTAATCGATTTTTGGGATTTAAGAATCGATATCGTTCCATAAAAATGAGAATCTATTAATATCAAAATATCCATATTTTTTACCCAGCCCTAGTTTATAATAGTATTTTTGTCATAGATTATGATTATATATATATTTTTTTTCATTTGTTCTTTTTCATTCAAATGTAGAAGATTGTGTTTAACACACAAAAGAGTGATGATCAGGGCCTGTATTCACAAAACATTTTATCTTACCACTAAGAGTTCTCCTAAATAGCAGTAAAAGTTTTTAGCTAAGAGTTTTCTCTTAAAACCTATTCACAAAGCTGTAGTAAGGAATAGAGAGAAGTCTTAAGCTCAGAGTAAGGGGGCGGGGTTGACCTCGTTGCTATGGATGATGTCAGCATGCTTACTAACTCTGCACACAGTGATTGGCTGATAGGGGAGGGGAGGGGTCTCTGTCAGAGATTTATTCATAGAAATATTGTAGAGCGCTATGTTGCCATTCTCAAATAAAGGTTTAAAAATAAAAGTGTTAATTGCCACATTCAAATAAAGAATTTAAAATGCAGGCTAAGTGTCACTAAATACACAAGTAGCCTATACGTTCAGCTAATTATCAGCCTCTTACATGTGTGCTTCTCGTAAACAGTTAGTGGATATGCATATAAACAGAATGAATGAATGAATGAATGATGCATTTATATAGCGCTTTATTGTGTATTGCCGTACACCCAAAGTACTTTACAATCATGTGGGGGGTCTCTCCTCAACCACCACCAGTGTGCAGCATCCACCTGGTAGATTAAATTAACAGAGTAGAATAATCATGGGTGATAGTAAGACATGCAAACGTAAAAGAAAACCAAACTGGACGCAAGAACAGCTGTTACTTCTTGCCCAACTTGATAATGAAAACAAGGATATAATCAAAGGAAAATCTGGAGTTGGGATAGCCTTCAAAACCAAAAAAAGATGCATGTGAAAACGTGTGCTAATAAATGCAGCATGTTTGTAAAATGCCATTATTTTTAAGATTTTCTCCTAAATCAGCGAGTTATGAGCTACTTTTATCTTTAAGATGTTTTGTGAATACGGGCCCAGGTCAACACACAGAAGTATAGAAATTCTACATTGATTTAAAAAAAACTGCACTGGTATCCGATCAGATCAGTTCTGAAAAATTGGTATCACTGCATCCCTAAATCCAACCCTGTGGATTACCTATCTCTCCTCCTGAGCTTTTTGTCGTGTGGGTCCAGGAAGGCATGTGTAAGGTCCACACATTTGGCCCAAAGAAGGTATCCAAAGGTGGATGAAGGTGTCCTGCGTGTTTGGTCTCTTCAGAGCGCAAAATTCTTTAAGTTAAACTTTAATCTGACTCCATTTTATTATGACCTCTAATTTAGGTTGAAATGCAAATTGGTTGTTTGTCTATTTCTAATTAGTATTCTTCTGATATTTGATTATTCTAGTTAACTCTTTACTTTATATTTACTCGTTCATTCGGGTGCTCATGTCTCTAACAAGGATACAACGTAATCTACTAGAGTCAATAATTACAGAGTAAAACAGAATAGCCTAAGATCAAATGTAACAATTTATTATCAGTCAGGTAAATTCTGTATGTATTATGCCAATTACATACACTGTAAAAAATGACCGTAATTTTAACGGTAAAAAGCTGTCAAAATGCTACAGTAAAAACCTGTTAAATGGTTAACAGTAAGTTCCCCAAATATATACGGTGAAAAACTGTAATAGACCTTTCAGACAATTTTACGGTGAAATACCGTTTTTGGAAGTGAAAAATAATGTAACATTTACAGGGAAATACTGTAAATTGATGTTCCCAGAATTCCCTGCGTTGCATTTCAAATTTAGTTTGAATTTGATGTTTTTTCTTTGAAATAACTGTTTCTTCTTAGTTTTTTTCTTATCAGTTATGTTTATTAGGGTTGTATGTTGCATATAATGTTGTTAAATTAATGTTTATTGGAAATTTCAGTTGAATGAGTCTCAGCATGATGGTGTTTAGTGCTTGTGTGAATGACACTGTGCACCTTCTGTATACGCTATTATTTAAAAGCTGCTTGTGATGGGCTTTGGTTCATCATGTGACTTTCTCATCACCATCTGCATTTGGTGGTTATCAGTGCATTACAAAAGTACAAAACAGATTTCAGTACTTTAATAGGTTGGTATATTAACATTGTATCAGTTAATAAAATTACGGTATTTAACTGTAAATTTAAGTTAAAACCGTAAAACCTAAAATGTTGCTACCGTATTTTTTACAGTAGAATTCCGACAACCACAGCTGCCAGTTTTTTACCGTAAATTTTACGTTCTTTGTTTTACAGTGTAGCCAATTCAGAGTTATCAAATCATATCAATACAAAACATCAAATTTTCAAAGATAAATCTACGAGTAAAAGATGCATACCTGACTTTATAGAAATACATAGTGTGAAGTATAGAGACACAGCACACTACGGGCTTCTGGCTACAGAATCACCCTGATCTTCTTGCAAGATTTCCTTATGTACTTAGCTCAAGACCAACATCCCCCGAAATGGAGACAGGAAATAACAATTGAAATTTGTATTGATCAAGTTCACACCTTTTGTTGCACTGGGAACTGACACGCCCTCTACAGTGAGCAAAATATCTCTAAACTCTTAGGATCTGTATTTTCTTTTAGTTTACTTCTTGTAAGAATGAGACCATTGTACCAGACGCACAGAGACAATTCAAATGATACCAAACATGACTGTAAATATCACTTGCATTAATGTAGAACATTATATTGTACTGTTGACCATTCTGAGTGAGTTGAGTGAAGAGAAGGGTGGGTGAGGGGAAGGAAGGGGATGAAAAGGACTTATGCAAATGTGTGAGAGGCGTTTTCCCACATTTTCTCTCAGTGGGATGTGGAAACAGATGTTTGTATATTAATACACTCTGTGTGTGTTGTCCATCTCAGAAGTTCAAAGTGTCTGAGGTTCTGTAATTCTTACAGCTGCTTATATGTCTGGATACTGCTGCACAAATCTTTCAACCATGAGAAATGTAGTTCCAGCATGTCCTCACATCCAGGACAGCAGAATGGTCAGGATGAACTGAAACATATAACCAACTGAAATCAATTTAAATGTATTTAGTCTTGCCTGAGTGATGCTGAAAATAAAACCCAGTTTTTCACCCAGGATTCGCTGCTTCCTATGGAACATGATGAATGATCTCTTGATCCTGGATCCTTGCTGCCATCCACTTGGAGATGATTTGGATGATTTGTGGTTGTGTCTAAAGGTGTGTTAGTTTTACAGCAATGAATACAACATTTAAACTACAAGGTGGTAACAAATGCATATCTTTTCTTATTAGCAACTCACTGAATCATTGACTCAACTGGTGACAGTCAGGACCTAAAAAAGTGAACCATTTGTTTATTAAAGATTTCTTGAAACTGAAGTATCAGATCTATTTGAGAATGAAACTAGGCAAGGCAAGGCAAGTTTATTTATATAGCACATTTCATACACAGTGGTAATTCAAAGTGCTTTACGTAGAAGTAAAACAGTCATAAAAAATAATAATCAAAACAATAAAAACAAGGAGTTAAAAAAATAATAATCACAACAGTAAAAACAAGGAATTTAAAAACAAACATTCTCAAACTTTGTTCAAACTCTTCCGCACTAAGTGAAAAAAATCTTCCACAACACCTAACTATTCCACTGCTAACCAACACACTTGTCTTTCTTTGCCCACATTCTCTTTACCATCACAGCACTTACTTCAACCTTCTGTTTAAACTTTTACAATTATATTTAAAAAAAAAAATATTTAAAATGAATTTTAAAACGGTTAAAAATAGAAAATGATTTTACATAAAATACAGTGCAATCAGTTCGGATGTAGCACAGTGCTCATTCAACAAATGCACAGCTAAACAGATGAGTTTTAAATTTTAGTTTTAGTTTTAATTTTTAAAATTTAGTTTTAGTCTGGATTTAAATGTGGCTAATGTTTTAGCACATCTGATCTCTTCTGGAAGCTGGTTCCAACTGCGGGTGGCATAATAGCTAAAAGCGGACTCCCCTTGTTTTGTGTGAACCCTTGGTATTTCTAACTGACTCGATCCTAATGATCTGAGGGGTCTGTTAGGTTTATATTCAGTGAGCATATCTGCAGTGTATTTAGGTCCTAGGCCATTGAGTGACTTATAAACAAGTAAAAGTACTTTAAAATCAATCCTAAATGTAACTGGAAGCCAGTGTAAGGACCTGAGGACTGGTGTGATATGCTCAGATTTTCTGGTTCTAGTCAGAATCCTGGCAGCAGCGTTCTGGATGAACTGCAGCTGTCTAATGGTCTTCTTGGGAAGCCCGGTGAGGAGACCATTACAATAGTCCACCCTGCTGGAGAAAAAGGCATGAACAAGTTTTGCAATGTTTTCTAATTCTTGCAATGTTTTTGAGATGATAGTATGCTGATTTAATTACTGCTTTGACATGACTACTGAAACTAAGATCTGTCTCCAGAATCACACCAAGATTCTTGACTTGATTTTTAGTTGTTTGACCCCCTAGAGTCAAGATATGCATTCAACTTGAGAACTTCATATTTGTTTCCAAATGCAATGACTTCAGTTTTCTCCTTGTTTAACTGAAGGAAGTTCTGGCACATCCAACTGTTAATTTAATCAATGCATTGGCAGAGGGAGTCAATGGGGCTGTAGTCATTTGGAGATAAGGCTAGGTAAATCTGGGTATCATCAGCATAGCTGTGATAAAACCAAATTGCGATTCTCATTATTTGACTTAGTGGGAGCATATAGAGGCTAAACAAGAGCGGTGCAAGAACTGAGCTTTGTGGGACTCCACATGTCAAGGATGTCCACTTAGACGTATGTTCTCCTATACTCACATAATAACCTCTCCCTTCTAAGTATGACCTGAACCATTTGAGTACCATCTCAGAAAGCCCGACCCAGTTTTCCAGTCTCTCTAGAAGTATGTTATGATCGACAGTGTCAAACGCAGCACTAAGATCTAGTAATACCAGCACTGATATTTTGCCAGAGTCAGAATTAAAGCGAATATCATTTATTATCTTAATGAGCGCTGTCTCTGTGCTGTGATGCGCTCGGAAACCAGACTGAAAATTGTCTAGTTATCCATTTGAGTTTAAGTGGCAGTTCGGCTGATTAAAAACATCGGTAACGCTTTGGATTACAACCCGCAAAGAACTACGTAAGTATACTGAATTTACGGTGTACGTTTCTGTAATTTTAGTGTACCTATAAAGAACATACGTGTAGGTATAAGGGAACAATGTGTTATGTTTGGGTAATAAGGGGGTAACAAACCAGATAATCAACCTGCAACAAACCGCGTAAGTAAACTGAAGTTACAGTGTAACTTTTTTGTAATTATAGTGTACCTATTCAGTACCTCCGTGTAGGTATAGGGGAATAATATGCGACGTTTGGGCAATAAAGGGGTAACAACCTGTGAAATTACAAATCATTTATACTGTAAGTATTTTAAAACTAAGGGGTACCTATTCTAATATTACGTGGTATGATATGTATGACCTAAACAATTTTATGTTTAGGAGTGATTTAGAGAGACGATATACTATTCATAATTTTATATAAGTAGCCTATTTTATTACAGGCCTAGGTATTTTTTTTTAAACCATGGGATACATATTCTATTATTACAGGATACATGATGGAGATTAGGCTACTGAACAACAAAACTGGACATCTAGTGAAATGAGTTAATGAGTTTCTGTTATGATATATAATTCACGATTCTACTTACCTTATGAAAGATTATTCGTCGATCTCAGCTGAATCACACCAGCAACTTCCCAACACCACTATCACCAAATAACTTTGCATGATATACCATCAAGGTTCAATGCAGCTTAAAGCAACCTTACCTCTTTCCAGCTGTTTGCAGAAAAAATACATGACACAACATTTGTATTTCAATGGATGTATACTGTGATGTTTTTATAGCAAAAAAAAAAAAAAGTAGAGAGTCTAATTTGGCCATCAAACAATTAAATTAATCCTACTCCAATATTTTTCTCTGTAATTACTGTGCAAATATATAATTGTTCTGTGTTTGTCCAACTTGTTCCTCCCTTGTTCCATGTAGTTACAGGGTAAATACAACAGTTGCGTGTAGTTACAGGGTAAATACAACATTTGCGGGCTGTAAATCAAAGTGGTGCTTTGTTATCCCCTTGTTCCATGTAGTTACAGGGTAAATACAACAGTTGCGTGTAGTTACAGGGTAAATACAACATTTGCGGGCTGTAAATTAAAGTGGTGCTTTGTTACCCCCTTGTTCCGTGTAGTTACAGGGTAAATACAACATTTGCGGGCTGTAAATCAAAGTGGTGCTTTGTTACCCCCTTGTTCCATGTAGTTACAGGGTAAATACAACAGTTGCGTGTAGTTACAGGGTAAATACAACATTTGCGGGCTGTAAATTAAAGTGGTGCTTTGTTACCCTTGTTCAAAATTGAATTTACAGGGTAAATACAACATTTGCGGGCTGTAAATCAAAGTGGTGCTATTTGCTGTTCCATGTAGTTACAGGGTAAATACAACATTTGAGGCTGTAAATCAAAGTGGTGCTTTGTTATCCCCTTGTTCCATGTAGTTACAGGGTAAATACAACAGTTGCGTGTAGTTACAGGGTAAATACAACATTTGCGGGCTGTAAATCAAAGTGGTGCTTTGTTACCCCCTTGTTCCATGTAGTTACAGGGTAAATACAACATTTGCGGGCTGTAAATCAAAGTGGTGCTTTGTTATCCCCTTGTTCCATGTAGTTACAGGGTAAATACAACAGTTTAAGTGTAGTTACAGAAGTCATCACAACATTTGCGGGCTGTAAATTAAAGTGGTGCTTTGTTACCCCCTTGTTCCGTGTAGTTACAGGGTAAATACAACATTTGCGGGCTGTAAATCAAAGTGGTGCTTTGTTACCCCCTTGTTCCATGTAGTTACAGGGTAAATACAACAGTTGCGTGTAGTTACAGGGTAAATACAACATTTGCGGGCTGTAAATTAAAGTGGTGCTTTGTTACCCCCTTGTTCCGTGTAGTTACAGGGTAAATACAACATTTGCGGGCTGTAAATCAAAGTGGTGCTTTGTTACCCCCTTGTTCCATGTAGTTACAGGGTAAATACAACATTTGCGGGCTGTAAATCAAAGTGGTGCTTTGTTATCCCCTTGTTCCATGTAGTTACAGGGTAAATACAACAGTTGCGTGTAGTTACAGGGTAAATACAACATTTGCGGGCTGTAAATCAAAGTGGTGCTACTACTTTAAAACTCTGTTTCACAAAGTTTTAAAGTAGTACTTGTAAAAGCACAGTAGCACAACTGAAGCAAAAAGAGGTAATTACAACAAGAATTTAACCAAATTTATTTTGTAAACAACAATAAACAGTAACAATTTTGACATAATAACAACACTGTAAAACTGTAACAATAAAAATAATCAACAATTAAACAGAGGGGGAAAGAACATTGATTTAAATTAATTACTCAAAAAAAAAAAAAAAAAATTTCAATGCCTAAACTTATTTTTCACAGGTAAGAGCTTGTTTTGTTTCTTCAGGTCCTCAATTTTCCTCTTTAGCTGGGGACAGGAGGCAACAAACTGCTGCAGGTCTTTGCCATAAGACTGCAGAGTTGTCCTTGCAGTATAAGGAGGAACCGAAAACTGTTCCCCCTCTGATGCAATTGTCACCTGTGATCACAAGTACAGAAATATAGTTTGTAGAATGTCAAAACATTGTTGCACTGGAAAACAAATAACTTCAGGGTATCTGATAAACTTTGTTTTGTGTGTGTGTGTGTGTGTGTGTGTAGTAGTAGTAGTAGTAACATTCCCTATGTTATGGGGACCAAATGTCCCCACAATTATAGTAAAACCATGACATTTTGATCTTGTGGGTGTTTGGTCTCCATGAGGAAAAAAGCTCATTAATTATACAAAATGATGTTTTTTTTTGAAAATGTAAAAATACAGAAAATGTAGTGTGATGGGTAGGTTTAGGGGTAGGTAGGGTTAGTCTAGGAGGGCAGAATATATAGTTCGTACAGTATGAAAACCATTATGCCTTTGGAAAGTCACCATAATGATAGGAATACCAGTGTTTGTGTGTGTGTGTGTGTGTGTGTGTGTGTGTGTATTTGCTGAATTAATAAATCCCAAAAATAAGGGGTGTGAGTAGAGGTGGGATGTTTTTTCATGAAACTTTTAAATTTCAGCATTATGTATTGTTTTCTTTATAGGCAGTTGCGGGGTTTTTTTAGAAAGCTAATGTGATTTAATGACAATTTGTGTTTGTGTGTTTAAGTCAAACACTCAAGATAGCTGTAGGTCAGGACTTGTACTTTATGAGGTAATCATTCCTCATATTCACACAGCCTGTCATGCCATTGAGTGCATGAAAGCTTAGTTCAATCTGCATTTCCTCTCATTGGCACAGTGGTTAACTAGAAAAAAATTAAAAATGTCCAAAAGGTCTCTAAATCTGCTGTAGATTTAGATCTGAATTCTTAAATCTGAAAAAAGTGTTTCTTCTTGTCAGTTGCAAATAAAAAGGCAGTTTGCTAAATAGCATCCAAAGTTCACATAAAAGTCATAGAGCGGATATACAGAGATGTTCAAGGGCGAGGATTGCAGCACAGGTGATGATTCACTCACTTTCAGCAGCTCATGATGCCACGGCACTAATCAAAAGATTCAGTCATGTGACTTCTTTCATAAGATAAGCAAGAGGTGAATCCCAGTCATACTGAAAGTCGGACAGATTCTTCCCCTTTTTGTTTTTAAATGCCGCTTTTGATGTTTGGTACATAATTTGGATAGTTCATTTTTGTTTGTCTTTTCCAGAAATATTCTGCTTATCTGTCCACAGCAGAAAAAAATAATGAAAGAGCACCAGGAACATGAAGCAAAAGAGAAAGAAAGTTTGTAATACAGTATCTTCTTAAATTCGTATTTATTCTTGATAAACCATGCAATGAATTTAAAAAAAATAAATAAAAATACACTCCAGACCAGTAGAGTTTTTTGTCAATTGCTTAAAAAAAAAACATCTCTGAAGCAAATTCTCAACATATTTGTCAAATAAATCACTACAAAACCATAAACAAGTATGATGCCATTTGCAAATCTCATGCGGTCTTTTTGATCTCTCTCTGAATCACATTTATCATTGCTCTTTTGATTCTCACTCACATTCAAATGGACTCATGTTGGAGAACGGTGAACAAGAGCGGCAACAGTTAAACACCACTACAACACAGCTGTCATCACTTTACACACAACCACTCAAAAGTGCACTTGTTTCTAATGATTCAGAGATGCACTGGATGTGATGCGAACAATGCACTGAAACAATCCCAGGAGGATGAGTAAAAGCTGGAAGAAATGAGTGAAAGTTTCAAAAAATAAGTCATAACGTTTGTGAGAAACTTTAAATCACACATCAGCTTTTTCAAATGTCAGTGATTGTTTATTTTTAGAAAACACTTCTCATGCAAGAGAGGTTTATGTGGTTTAAATGGGCTTCCTGTTCATTTGTTTCCGCCGTCTAAACACGATTCATCTGATTGTGTTTCCTTTGTTCAGGCTGGGAATATGATTTTGCACATTTATCTGTTTTTGAATTTCTCAGTGTTCTTTGATTGTGATGTTATTGTTGTATTTGAACGTGAATCAGTTGAGTCTCGAGTCTTTAATTTTGTCAGACAAACTTTAAAATATTCTTAGAAACTAAATGATGCGACTGACAATATAAGTGAAAATATTGTTTAGGATTTGATTATGTCAGATATATCATAGTTTAAGTCATATTTAATGATGAAATCAGTGGCCTAACCTATAAAATCTCTCTGGATAAATAGAAAATACTGTGATGAATATAATAGTAACTAATGATCTGTTTTAGAGCAGTTACAAGCATATTTCAGCACAATGATTCAGAGTACAGGTGAGTGAATCAAGAGAATCATGTCAATATAATTGAATTGTTGAAATCTGCTGAATCTGAATGTGTTTCTCTCGGGGATCCTGAATTTGGTGTCCAGATGAAGCTCGGATCTGATGAATCTGATTCACTCAATCACTCTGAATCTGAGCGGATCAACGGTTCAGTGTCCAGAGGATGATCAGTCATTTATTAATGATATCTGAAGGAAGTGACGATATGTCTTTCACTGTAATTGTTCCTGGCTCTGTGTCAAATAATATGTAGCTGAAATAATAAGGCAATCTGTGTTAAATGATGTGATTTTTAAATGATTGTTTAAAATTTTTTTTTTTTGATTTTTGTTTTTTTCTAAATGTTTTACTGTGAAATAAAAAATGAATGGTCTGACCACATTTACGTTTTGTTGATTTGATTTATTAGTGAATGTCTGTCTCTTGCATTAGCTGAAATCAGTGGATCTGTAGTTCCCAGAAACTTCAGTCGCGTCAAACTCTCAGCGCAGACAGTGTTTTTCAGTGAGAATCAGTAAAGAGACCTCATCACTGATTGCTTTCACTTTCTGAGGCCAGGGACGTGCTACAGCGTGTGTTTCTTCTGTGTCCTTCCATCAGGTGTGCAGACAATGAAAGATCTCAGCACTGGTTTCCTTGCTGTATGCTCATGTTATCTCCTGGAAGTACGTCTGGCAAATGTCTGCTTTGTCCAGATAAAGATCTGGATTGGTGTTATTTGTGTTTTTTTGTTCTTGGTGGATCCTCTGACTTCAAACCAGACACTGAGACAAAAGTGGAAGAAATCTCCCCTAATCAGTGCATCACATAAATCGCCAGTTTTCCCTCATGCTGGAATGAGTCTGATTCACAAACTGAATTCTGCTGTAAACTGAGAGAGGAGCAATTTATGTGATGCATCTGATCAACCAGGCGAAAAGGCGTTTTGCAGGCGCCACACATTAAACCGCTGTTTTTGACTAAGATCCGTTCTGGATCTGGCTATAATTGCCATCCTATGACGATTCGCCTGTTGTATTCCTCAACTGTAAGTCACTTGGGATAAAAGCGTCTGCTAAATTAATAGATGCAAATGTAAAAGAAACATGTCAAAAAAGCAACGTGCAAGTAAATGCATTACTTTTACAGCAGGAGATGTGAATCAAGCCCACGCCACGTTTGTGTTCAGTTTTCTGGAGATTTCACTCAAAAAACCACAATGATGGTAATACAAAACCCACAGCAGACACATATGAGTATAGTACATGTAGTCAGTTCACTGTTACACTGGAAATCTGTTTTCAACACAGTTGATTGTGTTACATTTACATAATTAATAATTTGTAATAATTCCTTACATTTATATAGCGCTTTTCTGGGCACTCAAAGTGCTTTACGGGGAATCTCCTCAACCACCAGCAGATGTTTTTTTTTTTTTCTCCAAAGTGACAAAGTTTGTACAGTTTAAAAAACCATTGCCCCTATGGAGAGTCCCTGTAAATACATATACGTGTGTGTCTTGTTATTCCTTACGTTATTTGGACATTTGTGAAACTGTATGTTAACTGTACAAACTGTATTTTCTATCCCCTTACCCTAAACCTACCTCTCACACAAAACTTGTCATGCCCGGTAGAGAGGAGGAAGCAAGTTGCAGGTGAAAGTGAAATATTTATTGTCCAACACAGAATATACAGAGGCAGGAGTGGAATGGTG
>JAFVLL020021579.1:0-42238 GCA_021397915.2 Tor tambroides
TAAAGGTGCGACGCATCGACGCACTCCATGCTAATCGACGTATTTTTATAATCGACGTAATCGATGACGTCGACGAATCGCTGCAGCCCTAGTGTAGAGTAGTGCTTGTTGTTTGTCGTTTCTCCGATCACAAATGCAGACATGGTAATGTTTACGCGGTGCGATGCAACGCGACGCGTGAAAAGACAGTCTAAGTCATTATAATCAGTAATTATGTCCCCACTGGATGCAACAAATGCTTCGTTTGTAATGGGTTTTATTGTTTTAGTCTCGTCGCGCCGGTAAACGCCATCACAATACGGTGAAGGGCGTAACATTTCCGTCTCACGCTTGAGGTATTCGGCCAATCACAACGGACTGGATAGTTGGCCAATCAGAGCACGCCTCGCTTCTCAGAACGATGAGCTTTGTAAAAATCGACGCGTTTCAGAAAGGCGGAGCTTACAGGAGCAACAATAATGTACAGTATGTGGAAAATAAAGTGTTTTTTTAACTTTAAACCACATAAACACATTGCATTACACCAAATACACAAAATATTGTTCTTTTTAGCAACGTCATATGACCCCTTTAACAAGACGCTGACTCAATTCTACGTACCTAAGCCAAAAAAGTGACTACAAAATGTTAAAAATTAATGCGTGCCTACATTGTGGCCACATGTACTATCACCACAGGATTTGCATTAATATACTATAATTTAACAGTCCAACACAATTAATTCATACATAATATAACAATTACCTTCTGTGAGGTTTCCCGTTTCCTTTTATCTTCCTTTTTCCTTTTCTTGTCTTCCATGAACTGCTGTTCCCTTTCCTGATGCTCCTTTCTACAGAAATCATTAAACTCATTATACTTTTTAAAAAACAATCTTGGTCAAAACAAACATGCTCAACTGTAAAATCCTCTTAAGAATATATAGGCCTATTTTTGTCTACGTATGCATGCCCAAATATCTGGAAATGTACAGTTTCGTTGAGTATCACCTTCAACCAGTCCAGGCAAGAGGTGCTGCCTTGTTACCAAACCAAATGCATAACAGACTGAGACACGACAGCGACACCAAACACATGATCATATCACATCACAAATCACTGTATATGTAACATCAATGGTATGCTGTTTTAGGCTCAACCTGAGTTTGCATATGCCATGCTTTAAACGGGATGCTGGTTAAAATCATACATGATCTTCGTAATGGGAGAAACTCCTGCTGCTATCTGTCTGTGAGCCTGCAGTTGGCAGGGCAGAGTTGTAGGACAGGGGCTCCCTTCACCCGCCCATTTCCTCCGGTGCAATATACGATATTACATACATTCCATACTTCAGCTATTCGAACGATTCGTACAAAAACTAGTATTAAAACGAGTGTTTAACGGCAATAACTGAAATAGTGAGTTAAGTCGTACACTTTTGTGGTCCTGCCAAACGGATGCCGAGTTAGCTAGTTTGTTAGCAAGAGAAATTGACACATACTAAACGTAAATCTCAGGTAATTTTGTTAAATTCCCCCAGAAGTCTCCGATTATTTGCATACGGATCACAAGAAAAATCGAAAGGGTAAGCAACTGTCAAAACCAGACATGCATAAATATGCATTTGGTCAAATATTGGAAGCAATAGCGAGCCAAGACTATGAGTCGAGATACACTGCCCACCAAAACCATGAAGCCACCTCATATTTGTTTTCATTTAATGCAAACATTGTTCAGATTAATTAGTAAGGTACTAAATAAGCACGAGTATGTTTTTACGATCGACCATCGGAAAGCTAAAGTTGCAACCAGACAGATGCTAACTAGCTGACTGGCTAATTTAACGTTAACTAGCAACCGAGCTAGTGGCTAACAGATGTCGACGAGGAAAAACTATCACACATTAATGCTTTCACGCTACTGCGGTTTTTCAAATGCATACTACTGTCAATAGTAATAAACAACATTTTATATAATTTGCTCTTTAAAACAAAGCACTTACCTCAGGAATTACATGCACCGCAGCTAGTCTTCTAGCTACAGCTAAAGTGCTTAAGTGCGAATTTCTGGGGTTTGAGGCAACGTGAAATACAATACTCCATCAAAATCTAATAGCTAGTCATGAAAACACTCCTTCTATAGTTTTTAAATATGAAATACGGTAATGTAAACGAAAGAGGCGGAATCTATGTTTAAAGCGCTGTAAAGTCAGTTGGTTGACGGTCGGCCATTTTACTGCTCGGTGTGAATGTGTGTGTCTGGACCGATCTGACGGAAGGGGGGCAGCCGAGGGAGATTTTTGACCTTCAATATTAAAAGTCCAATAACTCTTTAATTGGCAGTTTTTAGAATAAAAAAATGAACTCTTTATTTTGAGGTCTAGCACTTCTTGCATGGTTGTTCATTGCGCATAAAGTACATAAGGTACGTAAGTTAACTCATGCATCATCAGTTAAATGGCTACCTCCGTCTATTATTTCAAATTTCATGATTTGAATTTAGATTTTTTTTTTCCAAAAATATCCATTTGATAAGGTACAATAAAAATATAAGTACAACATGTTTGTACATTTAAATAACTGATTTTTATGTTGACGTAATAAAAATTTTATCTGGGAAAAAATATTTAATCTTTTGCCTACCCACTGTATAAAGTTCTCCATAGAATAAAATAATCATGATTAATTCATGGTTTCCAGTTATGTTTTAGAACGCAGAATGAAACAATAATAATGTCACATTAAGTCATGTTTCTTTTTTTACACTTTACTGTTCAGTTGATTTGTTATGCTCTTGTGGGTCCCTGGATTCAAGTTTGAAGTTTCTAAACTTGTTTTAATATCATTTTATAAAATGTTGTTTGAAATATGTTTTTATTTAAACCTTAATTAAAAAAAAAAAACGCATTTTTTGGTTAACCATTAGTAATGTTTTCATCAGTACAGATTATTATCTTTAGTAATGTTTTCATGAGCATAGTTTATTTTTCATGGTGTTCAACAAGAATGTCTAACCACATGTTTATTCTTGACTTAGAAAAATATGGCCTCACGAAGAAAAGACCAGAAGAAAAGAAAGACAGAGGAAGTTACTGAAACAAAGGAGCT
Source organism: Tor tambroides (assembly GCA_021397915.2). Lineage (NCBI taxonomy): Eukaryota > Metazoa > Chordata > Actinopteri > Cypriniformes > Cyprinidae > Tor > Tor tambroides. The sequence continues at coordinate 3,086 of JAFVLL020021579.1, forward strand.
ACAACATTCTGATGCAGTACCATCAGATGGCAGCAGCAGAGAAGAAAAAATGGCACGAAAGAGGAAGATAAAGCCAAAGAAAAAATACATAGGTGCTCACGTCTCAATATCAGGTGAGCAAAGATGCTTTATTCTGAATGCAGTGTCTGTGCTGAACACAAATCAATTTTAAAAATATTCTTAAGGGGGAATATGGAAAGCAGTCGAATCAAGTGTGGCCATAGGAGGTCACGCTTTTGCCCTTTTCTTGGGCTCTCAGCGCTCCTGGACGAGACCAGCCCTTGGTAAAGCAGCTGCAGTTAAATTTCAAGAAGCCTGTGCTCAACATGGCTTTGATCCGATACACATCCTGCCACATGGATCTTATTTGATGAACTGCGGTTCCCCCAAAGAAGGTTTGTGCGCTGACTGTTACCGCTGTGGTTCTGTGCATGCACCAAATACTGATTATTTAAAGATGAAGCCACAAGGTTGGCATATTCAGAAACAGCTCAGTTGATTTAATCGATATTCAGTCCAATAATTAATACTTCTAGGCTGCATATGTTGTGTATATGTGACCCTGGATCACAAAACCAGTCATAAGGGTCAAATTTTTGAAATTGAGATTTATACATCATCTGAAAGCTGAATAAATAAGCTTTCCATTGATGTATGGTTTGTTAGGATAGGACAGTATTTGGCTGAGATACAACTATTTGAAAATCTGGAATCTGAGGGTGCAAAAAAATCAAAATATTGAGAAAATAGCCTTTAAAGTTGTCCAAATGAAGTTCTTAGCAATGCATATTACAAATCAAAAATTAAGTTTTAATATATTTACGGTAGAAAATTTATAAAATATCTTCATGGAACATGATCTTTACTTAATATCCTAATGATTTTTGGCATAAAAGAAAAATCTATAATTTTGACCCATACAATGTATTTTTGGCTATTGCTACAAATATACCCCAGCGACTTAAGACTGGTTTTGTGGTCCAGGGTCACATATAAGACTGTATGTCAAATGACTCTGCATCTTTCAATCCAGATGTTTTCAGTAAGAGCCAGGCCATGCTTGTGGATGAACTGAGTCGCTGCAGTGCACTGGGCCTCAGCCAGTTTAACTTTCACCCTGGAGCTGCTATAGACTCCACCCCTGAGAAATGCATGGAGAAAATTGCCCAAGCTATTAACCACGCACATCAGCAAACCCCTGCTGTCATTACAGGTCAACTATACAATCCTGATTATTTCTGGAGAATGTGCAATTGTGCTCATGCTTTCTGGTAAATTTAACTGGATAATGTTCTTTCTTTCTTTCTTTTCTCTCAACAGTACTTGAAAACATGAGTGGTCAGGGCAGCACTATAGGTGGGCAGTTCAGCGAACTGAAAAGCATAATAGACCGGGTGCGTGACAAGACACGTGTTGGGGTGTGTCTGGACACTTGCCATGCTTTTGCAGCAGGTATGGTATGAAGTCCCATATATATTACTACAAATCATTTGGAAAAAGATATATTACATAAGATTTTTTACATAAAAGATGTTTACATGTTTACAAGACAAAATAATAGCAGAATTTATAAAAATGACCCTGCTCCACGACTGTTGTTATGTGATGGTTGTTCATGAGTCCCTTGTTTGTCCTGAACAATTAAATACAGGTTCTGGAAATTCTTTGGTTTTCCAGCATCTTTTGCATATTTGAACCTTTTCCAGCAGTGACTGTATGATTTTGAGATCCATTTTTCACACTGATGACAACTGGGGGCTCATATGCAACTACTACAAAAGAGATAAACATTCACTGATGCTCTAGAACAGTGGTCTTCAACCCTGCTCCTGGGGACCCACTGTCCTGGAAAGTTTATTTCCAACCGGCTTCAGCACACCTGCCTGCAATTTTCAAGCAGTCTTGAGGAGCTTGATTGGCTGCTTCAGGTGTGTTTCATTAGGATTGTAGCTAAACTCTTCAGGATAGTGGGTCTCTAGGAACAGGGTTGAAGACCTCTGCTCTAGAACAGGGGTGCCCAACCCTGTTCCTGGCGATCGACTGTCCTGAAAAGTTTAGCTCCAACTCTAATCAAACACACCTGAAGCAACTAATTAAGGTCTTCAGGATCGCGTGAAATTTAAAGGCAGGTGTGTTTGATTAGAGTTGGAGCTAAAATTTTCAGGACAGTCGATCACCAGGAACAGGGTTGGGCACCCCTGCTCTAGAAAGAAATATGATGCATTAAGAGCAATGGGTTGAAAACTTTTGAACATGATGAAGATGTGTAAATTTTTCTTCTTTTGTTGAAATATCATATTTTTTCATTTAGTACTGCCCTTCAGAAGCTACAAAAGATACGTTTCCCAGAAGACAAAAAAAATTCAAGTTAAATTTACCCTGATCTTCAAATTCAAAATGTTTTCACCCCCTGGTTAATGCATCATGCTTCCTTGTAGAGCATTTCCCTCATCAGTGTGACCTCTTATTTTGGTAAAATAATTAACATTTTGCAGATTCTGCAAGATATATATTTGAGATTTGAGATTATTCTCTTCTGTATAGGCTATGATATTTCACCACCTGGAGGAGCGAAGAATATACTTGATGAATTTGACCGTGTTGTTGGGTTCCATTATTTGAAAGCCGTTCACTTAAATGACTCCAAAGGTATGCAACACTCGTTTGAACTTATTAATATAGAGTGCTGCAGGAATTTGAGGGCTAAATCCCAGAAAAAAGTTAGCATGTTCCATTCCATCGTCCTAAATTCTATTGTTTTTTTTATGGGTTTTTGGTTAAATGCCTGAAATAAGGTCTGTGGTTAATACAATTTCAGTAGATTTTCACATTTCTACATCATCAGTAATGAGACCCTATGATTTTTTTCAAGCTAAAGCCAATGGAAAAATCCTATTGGATTTTTGTCAAGGGAACCAGGGTGAAGCTAACTTCTTGGTTGGCCTATAAAAATAAAAAGTCTTCACCACAGCACTCTATTGCTGTAATTGTTTGTGCAGTGACTTGGTTTATATGCAAAACACTGACAGTGTGACAAGTTTAGCTATATATATATATATATATATATATATATATATCCCATATTAAGTAGCATTGTTACTTCTTTTGAGATTGTGTAATTTTTTTAAAAAGGAAAATTAGGCTGCCATCTGGACCGCCATGAAGACATTGGACATGGCCAAATAGGCATTACTGCTTTCCGAGAAATTGTTAATGAGCCTCGACTGGATAATATCCCTCTGATTCTAGAAACACCTGGTCGGTAAGTTTCAGGTTGGATAAACAACATTTTACTGTGAATTAAATGAACAGGCATCAATGCCATGCATTTAATCTGCATTCTCTCTTTCTAGCCCAGGTTTTGAGTATGCTGAACAGATAGAGCTCCTTTACTCCCTTTGTGAAAAAAAGGCGAAGAATTAAACATCAACTTGGTGCCAAGTGTTATTGGTGAAGCATAATAAATATTTCCTTGTTTATGACAGCCTGCATCTTATTAATTGAGCATTTAATAATGTCATCTTCATTGCTGTTCTTATATTTTCTAATACAAATACTGTTTTTATTTGTTTTTGCTCACATGTTTTTATGACAAATTTTCAGGGTTTTTTTTCTTTTAATTAAAAAAGTGATGAATTTAGTCTTCACACAGGTTAAATATATCAGTATTTTGAACATTTCATATGACTCTGCTGATTCTGGTGTCATAAACAACGTTTTGACCATAAGAGGGAGCCAGGACCCACAATATGGACACATATGTCAAAAGGAGCTACAATTCAATTGCAAGCCTATTTATTGTGCGTCATGTCTTTTCAATGTTGTAAATATTTCACCTATTCCTCCTCATATGTTTCTGGTCAGTTAGAGGGAACTACTTTAATTTGTTGACCATCTTCACCCATCATCCCAGGCCCAATTGCTGAGTCCCACCTCAGGTACAGCTGCTCTCACAGAGGGTGCAGCTCTGCACATTCACAGCCCATCATTAGCTGGACCACACAAGAATGCCACATGCAGTCTTGCAAAAAAATATTTTTAGTAAAGCTGCCATTTGTACGCATGAAAATGACATTTATGCGATTACATTGGCAATGGACTTTGGGAAGTTTAACATGCCCACGCCTATAGAAGTTTAGACTTTTAAAGTAGCAGTAGGAAGGATGTTTCAAAGTGTGAATTTATACAGGAAGACAAAAATGCCTTGCACTGGAATCTGCTACTCTGTGCCAGCCAGCAGGAAATATCATTCAGGGAGTTAATAAACCACAGGGCAAACCAGAGGTATATGAAGTACATGAATTAATATATATATATATATATATATATATATATATATTCATATCTAATGTTTTGGCCATGTTCTGTGTTGTTTTGGTTGCTCTTTGTTTCATCCAGACGATAACCATTTGGTACACATATGGCACGAAAAACGTTTCCAGGTCTCATTATGTTTTACCACTTAGACTTTACCTGAAATGAAACAACTTGGCATTATTAAAGTTAATTAATAGAGCCTGAGGTTTAAAACTCTGAGTCTGTTATACTTTGTGTTAAATACTCCATTCTATATAAAAGGGCTATAATATTGTGTAATATCTAATTTTTATTTTATTTTTAGTCATTCAAATTTCAGCTCATCTTAAAAACAGCTAAAGGCAAAGTCAAAGAAGAACAAACTGTTTTGAGGCTGCAGGACTCCTGCTAAGCATGGGTTGGGCCTTCACATAATATCAGATGTTACTGTTTGAACAGTAGTTTACCCCATGTCACACATTTGTTGGGATCTGTCAGAACAAACCTTTTTGGGTTAAAAAAAAATATTTAAAAATCCTTTGGGGGCCTATGGCAGTTTTTGTTGGCTGTGTGAAATGAACAGCACAGTTACTGTGAGTTTCCTTAAGAACTGCAAATGCCAATGTTTTAGTAAGCGCATGTAACATCAGGCTTAGCAAAGCCTCACATCAACAGACTGTGAGCCTTATGAGCCAGATGACGCAGTGCCAGATGAGCAAAATAAATGGACCACAAAGACTTTTTCTACTGAGTTTCTCACAGATGACAAACCAACTGCAATTCCTCTAATTTAGTTTTAGTGTATTGTTTGTCAGCAAGAAAAGACAAATGTAAGATTTATTCAGAAAGCCAAACCACACGAATTTGCATTGTTTTTGACTTGCATTCTTCAGCAAACGCATTTAATGAGGTAACCATTTAACGGTGCAGTTAGTGAAATGGCTGTATATGGCTTTGATTGCGTCTCCGCTGCCGACCCTTACCGAGGAATTTTCCGGAGTGGTGGCTGGGCATAGAGCCACAGAGCGACAGGCCTTCACACACAGCGGCCCAGCGGCCACAGGCTCCAGCCTGGTCCTCCAAGAGTCCTGTTGCTACGGTAACCACATAACAACCAGATAGTCTGTACTTGCCAGTGAATATTTACTCTCCTGAAATTTAGCTGAAGGATTCAGATGGTTATTTTGATGCAGTGCTAATGTGACGACAGATTTGTAATAGACTTAAAACTCATGAAAACATGTCCAGGTCATATTTCACTGTAAATCAAAGGACTAAAAACAAATTATATGTTACTTATATATATATATATATATATATATATATATATATATATACACTATATTGCCAAAAGTATTGGGTCGCCCCCTTCTAATGAACAGGTTTGACTACTTTAGTAATTTCTATGAGTACAAATCTTAATGTTAAAGCATATAATGATATTCTAGGAAATTGTGTGCTTCTAATATTATAGCAACAGTTTGGACAGGACCCTTTTCTATTCTAACATGCCAATGCCTCGGTGTATAAGGCAAGGTTCAAAAAGAAAATTACTGATTCAGTCAGTGTGGAAGAACTTGAATGGTCTGCATAAAACCAAGTCCTAATCCCAGTTTAACACCTCTGGTATGACTGTAAATGCAGGCCTTGAGCCAAAAACTCAAATGACTTGCCAACAAATGACTTGTACATACACTATATAGACAAAAGTATTGGGACACCCCCTTCTTTAGAACAGAAAAATGCACTTCCAAATCTGTGGCAACAATGGGAACATAATTCATGTATTTAAAAATTGTATTTCCATCTCTGTTGCAACAGTTTTGGAAGTGTCTAAAATGACTGTACCCATATGTACAAGTCATTGGTGTTTGGTGATGAGTAATTTACACCTAAATATACAATGCATTAAAATCATTTGAGCAGTAGGAATTTACACCTGAAAAAAAAACATATGAAAGTCATTAGATTACTTCTAAGCTAAGCAAAATACTGAGTGTTCTCTCTCTCTCTCTTTCATTTTTTTACTTTATTTTGAGCACATCTATTCTCACTATAGTAATGTAAAAATTTTAAATAAAAATAAACATTTATCCACCATACTAGCTTCCACTTTAAACTGCTGCTACTGTATAAAAACACAACTGACTCAGAGTGCCACGCTTTATGCCCTCCTTGACACACTCTACCATTAAGATCCCACCCCTACCACACCACAAGGGTAATTACACTGAGATATGTGCACAGACTTCAAATGCACAGGCAAAAGGATCCAAGAGAAACAGACTAGGAACCCCAAGTTTGCTCAGACAGACACAAACATTTATTGGCAATACACACACGATGTGGACTGTGAAAGAATGATGGTTACGTGATGATACAATGGTCCATTTGTTTGTTTTAGGAAGCGTACACTTTCAGGTGTTTTTCTTTGACTATGTGTCTAGTCTTTGTCAAAGGCCAAAGGGAAAGATTTCAGATCTTTTTAAACGTGTGTGCATGAGTGGAGACAAGCAAGGCGTGGACACACAAACACACATAGGGGTCAGAGGTCAGACTGCAACATTCCTCACAGCTCTGAACACACACACACACACACACACACACACACACACTCTTGACCTATGTTTTTGTCCTTGAACATACTCTAAAAACAGGCTAAACTAAGTAAACACACACAGTTATGTAAGCTGTCCTCCTAAGTGTTATCACACCAAACAGATTGATTCAGGATTAGGGAATGGGATGACATTTTCCATGAGATCCAGCAGCAGTCTTTTCATATCACATACAATCAGGGCTGTTAATAGTGCTTGTAGACTGGTAAAGGAGACAAAGTATAGTTTTGGATTGGCTATTTTGACTTCAGGAGACTGTTTTAAGTCACTAAAGTTGATTCTGACACTATGGGCATCTATGTGTGTGTGTTGAGTTTCCTGCTAGCCAGGTCCAGTCTCACAATTGCCTATTGTCTGGGCCGAGTCACACTTCCTGACAGGGCAGAATTCACGGAAGCAGGGACATAGTCCAAACAAATTCTTTGGGCTACACCTCCACCCCGGTTTCATCGCACCCGCCATTCCAAGGAGCCATGTGCCAAGAAAGGGCATGTTCCCAACAGGAAGTTAATTAGCGTCAAGCTCCTCAGGAAAGCGGGGGGAAGCAGGTGGAGTCTGGAATATGACTGGCTTCTTATGTACTTACTGAAAAAAAAATATGGATGTGTTCATACTAATTATGTGTTCATTTAGTCTGTAAGGTCATAAAGATGCTGTCTTTAGCTTATAGGTTAATATTAAATGCTAAAAACTCTCTAATATCCCCCGACCCACACATTAAACACCCCATCCTCCATCCAAGCCGACACCCACACACACTCGCAGACAAGAAAAAACGCTTTCCTTTTCAGCCAGCAACATCTGGCTTTCATAACCCAAGTCAATGCTCCTTTCCAGCTACTAATGGACTTTAAATAGGAGATCTGACCACTGGGCTCTGTGTCTGTGCCTTGGCGCAATAATTAGACAAATATTTGCTTTTAGGGGAAAATTGGATGGAGAAATATGAGAAAAATATGCTTGTGAGCATGACATATAATGGCAGATGATTGTGTAACGACAGTCTCCGAACCCCTCCATTGTTCTTGTCAGTCACTTAATATCCATGCACACACAGTATCCCATATAGTGTATTCTTCAGAAATGGAAAAGAAGCTGTAGATCAGGAAACGGACTATTAAAACAAGACAGACAGAATTCTCTGATAGTTGAGTAACGTTCGGCAAGTTAATAATTCACTGCACGGATTCCAAAATTCTAAATTTAAAGCCTCAAAATAGCAAAAAGACACTGGACACGTTTTTAGCTTCTTGGTTACTTAGAGATGGAGACTCCAGTCATACTGACTCAAATCTATTCAGTTTGATCAAGAAAAAGAAACTCCACCTTCAAGCTCAATCAAAACAAACCTTCCTGTGGTTTGCAGTCTGATTAAAACCTGATATTTAGTCATGCGTTTAAGTCTGGAAGTCCATTTCCGTCACAAAAAAAACATACTTGTCAAATTTGGACGAAAAAACTAATAATTATGAGAGAAAAGTCCAAATTATGAGATACTAAGTAATAATTAAGAGATAAAAAGTCAAACTTATGGCATACTAAGTTTTAATTAATAAAAATTAATTTAACTTATGAGGAAAAAACTTAAATAAAATAAAATAAATAAAAACTCACAGTATAATTGTGAGAAAAAGATTTTTTGTCACAATTTATATCTCATATTATTGACTTTTTATGTCATAGTTATGACTTTTATGACATAATACATCATTGTAATTATAATATAATTATGATATCTTAATTATGACTTTTAATCTAATAATTATGACTTAGCATCTCATACATTTATGTTTATTTTATGTGGCAAAAATGGGCTTTCATAGTATTGTCAGATCAGATTTCATGTTTTTTTATTCATTTATTTAATTTTTAATTTAATTTAATTTTATTTTATTTTATTGTCATTTGTTGTGTGGGTTGTGGGTTGTTACGTGAACTTAGGGTTTACTTTTAACAAGATATTAAACCTTTTCCCATTTTTTTCTCTGGGTTTTTTTTTTTCTCTGTTGTCTGCAACGAATATGTTCAGATTTCAGACTGCCTTCATGAAAAACATAAACAATGGCGACAGTGAACCTATGCAAGTTTGTGTTGTTACTATAATAAACAAGGGCACACTAGCAAAAGCGAATGCAGTCCCAAAAAATTTGATCTGCTCATATCTTGCCATTTAAACAGCCAATCTAAAAAATGGATTTTAGAATTTTTTATTTATTTTACAGAACAAAGATTTGTGAACAAAATTATTTAAGACTTGACAAAATTGGAGACTTCTGAAAAACAACATATGAAATGGATTGCTCTTTAATAAGGTTTATAACCTGCAGTTTTAGAAAAAAAGATACAAAAGCTGTCACAGGGGTGGAAACCCTTTCAAGAGGTACAACTTTGTACCTTACTTACCCCCAAAGGGTGCATATTACTACTGCAGCGGAGACAACTTTTGTACTATTATTTCTGAGTGTGTAGGTATAGAAAATATTACCAAAAAGGACATGATACTTGAATTGGATTTGTCCTTGAAAGACATGAATTGGACACTACCTCAGAGAATTATTAACATGCGTGTCATTGCCTAACATCATAGAGACTGGAAAGAGCATGACTGTGTTGCTTTGTGGGACTGAAGGAATTTTATTTCACACCCTTACAGGAGAAATCTATACTAAATAGGTCACTACATTTTTGGTTTTCTGTTTTTATAAGTTTACTACGTGGATTAAATAGATTAAGCATTTTTAAAAAATGAAACGCTGACAGAGTTTAAATCCTTGGCAGGCTTTGTAACCTATGTGAAAGTAATTTCCTGAGAAGACATCCTTTTTCACTGGGAAAAATTTCAACTGGCCCCCTTTCCCCAGCCTCCATCTCCCTTCCTCTACCCCCACTACTTTAAAGTGCTCTTGATCCTTATCCCTTACACTGCATTATCCACCTGTTTCTTGAAACCTGAGACATCTGCTTTCTAATGATATCACTGTCTGTCTTGCCTTTCAAATGCATATTTACATGTAGGATTTAACCAAAGCCCTGTCACACTGATCCAGCAAGATAACATTATTGACATCTAATGGCCTAATGGTATTTTGCTGTAAGCAAGAAACACAGTCCCAGTCACACTGACAAAGCACTGGACAAAAAGATCCATCCATGTGAGAACACAGATAGTTTACCCAAAATTGACTTACCCTCAAGCCACCCAAGATGTAGATAAGTTTGTTTTTGTTTTACATCACTTGGTCACCAATGGATCCTCTGCAGTCAATGGGTGCCGTCAGAATGAGAGTCCAAACAGCTGATAAAAACATTAGAGTGATCCACAGCATGACTCATGATTTGGACTTTTTCACTGGAGGAAGCATTGTTATGGATTATGTACACATATTTTGGCCAAAAGCAATGGTTTAAAGTTAAAATACATTAATGATGGACTTGTTTCTTACAAACACAGATTTTACTTCACAAGACGGTAATTCATTGACTGGAGTTGTGTTATGGATTATTGTGATTTTTTTTATCAGCTGTTTGGACTCTCATTCTGGCGGCACCCATTCACTGCAGAGGATCCATTAGTGAGCAAGAGATGTAATGCTAAATGTCTTCAAATCTGTTCCCATGAAGAAACAAACTCATCTACATTTTGGATGGCCTGAGGGTGAGTAAATTTTCAGCAAATTTTAATTTGGGGGTAAATTATTCCCTTAAAGACATGCCCTGCAGTTTTTTTCTGTGGACTGGGGTAATTAGTCTCTCATCAGGCTCTCATCATGGAAAATACAGGATGATCAGTATCTCTACAAAGAGATGATGGCCTAGACTAAACAGAGGATGCAAGAAGACACACTTTTCCAAACAGTGCAACTCAAGAACAGGATGAGACTGAAGTGAGTTTTGAGTACAAAACATGTCTGAAGTCAAAAAGGAAATAAACAAAAAGCCCAAAGCAGAAAATAACTCAACACACAGGAGGGCGGAAACTCTGATAACATTAGACTTGTAACAATGTGTACACTACACCCAATTACAAGCTTATCTTACATTTCTTAATAATCACCTCACTATCAAGCACAAGCATCAAGTGTGGGAAAGAAAGAATCACATTGTTTTCTCAAAGGCATTTGTCATCATCAGATCATGTGTGAAAATAACTCAGCGCAGGTTTAAATGCCTTTGTGGACTGTTTGAGGCTTTTGAAGCGAAACATGATATTACAAACTTCAACACTTGCTATTTGTTAACCCAGAGTTCATTACGAGGTAGCATACATAGAGGAAAGCCAGCCCCAGGACATCGCTCAAATCTGAGCTCCGTAAACATTGCCATGATAAGCTAAGAATTCTCCGCTGGATCCGTTCCCTTTTTAGCACTGATCTCAAGACAGGAATCACAGTTAACGGGCCTGAACACTAGCAGTTTCTACACAATCATGGGAGACTGCAGAAAGAATGCAGGAAGACAAAACACATGGATGTGGTAGACATGTATAGCTATGTATTTCACTTGATTATATTTTTTAAGGGAAGAGTTTACTGTCTAATAATTATAAACTTGTACAGACAAAAAACTTTAAGATACGGGACAGTATTGGGGCAATGAGGATTGTTTTGTAGTTTATATACTTTACAATAATGTCCCATTAGTTAATGTCAGGCATTAACGAACATTAACTAACAGTGAGTAATATATCTTTTACCGTATTTATTCATTTTTAACATTAATAAAATGCAACTGCTCATTGTTAGTTCAAGTAAGCTTCTGTCCACTAAATAACATTAACAGACATAACATTTTTTGTGTTGAAATTGACATTTTTACATTAAGAAATGTTTTAGAAGTATTTGAATTTTTAGTTGATAAATGTAGTAAACTTTAGTAAACATTAAAGTGTTACCGTTTTTGTTAATATTTTGAATTTGCTTTTCTTTTTATAATTTCAGATTTAATCTTTTTTTAAGTATTTTTATTCGCTTTTGTCATTTTTATTAGTTTTTAATTTAATATTTAATTAAAAAATATAGCTATTTGAGTTCAAGTCATTTTTATTTGAGTTATAGTTTTCATTTATTTCCAGTTAAACTTCAGTTTCATTTAGTTGCAAACGCAATTTCTAATTTTTGTTTAGTTTAAGTAAATTAACACTATTATTATTATTATTATATTATTTATACTATATAAAATACTTTAATAGTTTTTAGTATCTGGTTCAATAAAAGGACATTGTGGTTTTTGTTTCATTATTCCCTTTCTATTATACAATATAATAATAATGACTATTGGATGTACAGTATGTGAAAGGAAGAGGAGGAACTGGGGGAAACAGATTGAGAAAGAGAGACTTGGGTGGACAAAGGAAAAAAGGAAAAGATAGACTGTTGTGAAGTCAAAAAGGGGAGAGAAAAACCTAAAATTATATCCCCGCCTCCCTTTTGGGAGCAGCATCTGAAAAGTATCCAAAAGCTACATGTTATTCACTGCAAATAGCTGGCATGCTTGAGCAGAGGGGATTGTTTACTCTAGGAAGAGCAAGATAGAGCAGCTGATGGGACAATGAAGGAACAGAGAGAAAAACAGAATAAAGATGAAAAGATATATGATAGAAAAGATCAGACAAACAGACATAGACAAAAATGCACTGTCAAAATTCTTTTGATATATACTGTTGATATTAAATGCAATCGATGCAGTTGTATCTCTGAAATGGCTGTTTTATAATCCATGATGAAACTTCACATCCCCAAATGGCTTTTTTTAACCAATCCATCTTTCATTTCAAACAACAGCAGCAGTGGTTTTGAATGGATCAGTGTGTTTTTCCAGGCTATTTTCCCTCTCAGTAGAGGGACTGTTCTGAATCACAATCAATTTCCCACTGATGCTCATGCATAGCTCTTGGATACAAACTGCAGGACTTTCATTGATCTACTGATCTGCTTACATCAACAACACTGCCCTGGGTTATGAATTATTTTGACCCAATGGTGACATCTAGACTTTGATCACAGGCCTTTTTGCAGTTTATGCAATCCCTGCTGAAAGCAAACATCCTCAAACAGGGATGCATTATTTACATTTGAAAACTGAAGACTTTATAATTACAATTCCTGAGCACACCACATGCTTTGATAAAAAAAAACATGAGGATACGTAAAATGGAATCTTGTTGCTCAGCTGAACAATTGACCTTTAAAATGTATTTTTATAACTATTTAATGTTTAATTATTAAATTAATACTGTTAGTTATTACTGTTAATTATTTTAATTGATAATGTATTATTATGACCAGTGTTGGGCAGTAACTATTTACTAGTAACGCATTACAGTAGTAATATTACTTTCCCTGGTAATGAACTAATTAATTACTAATACAAATTAAGTAATAATATTACAGTTGCCATTCAAAATAATGACTAGTTACTTTATTGTCACAATCACTAATGATTTGAAATTCCAAAATTCAATCATCCCTATCAATTTTCATAATTGTTGTCACCATTGGAAGATGGAGAAGCCCACATCATATAGTTAAGTTAAGTCGTGATGTATTGTCAAGTATGGTGGCCCATACTCGAAATTGGTGCTCTGCGTTTAACCCATCCAAGTGCACACACACAGCAGTGAGTAGTGAAATGCATGCACGCACACGCACGCAGCAGCGGGCAGCCATTGCTCCAGTGCCCGGGGAGCAATTAGGGGTTCAGTGCCTTGCTCAAGGGCACCTCAGTCATGGTATTAAAGGTGGTGAGAGTGCTGTTCATTCACAATCCCCACCTTCAATTCCTGCCGGTGCAAGAATCGAACCGGCAACCTTCAGGTTACAAGCCCGACTCTCTAACCATTAGGCCACGACTGCCCCTATAGCAGCTGAAAATACAGCCATAATTTTAATTTTGTAGGGAGAAAGGATGAAATAAACATCACCACATGTAAATTGTGTAGTGGTACTAAGACTTTGTCTACTGCGAATCCCGACATGTTTGGTTGGTTGTACCTGCTTGAGGTCTGTTGCAGATTTTACTATGTTGCTGCTTTACTAAATAACAGAAGTTTAAAGGGGTCATGAACTGAGAAACCAAAATTCCCTTTGATCTTTTGACATATAAGAGGTCACTGAACTATAAAAACATCCGGTAAGTTTCTGAACACAAAACTTTGTTGTTAGTCTAAAAACAGCTTATATTGAAGGCAGTCTGCCAAAACGACAGCTTGTGAAATGTTCTACTCTATGATGTAATAGTGTGAATAAGCACCGCCTCCACAGAAGAAGATCAACGGCTGCTTTGACATCACTGATTGTTCAGCCCTGCCCACCGATTTGCGCATGTAGTAAAACCAAGCGGCAACCTCCTGCTCTCTCTCATGAAACCAACACGGAAGTGACTAAAACTGCAATTCATCGACTGGCCGCTAGAGGCTGGCTCCAAAAGGGAGCCATAGACCTCCCATGTTAAAATGCCCAACTTTACAGCAGAAAAAAATATGTTTACAGCCTGGTACAAAAAGTGATTTTGGTCTGTATAGGTAATTTTGCCCTTCATGACAACTGTGAGGGGGGTGAATTTTTTTAAGCCTTAAAGTTCTGCATAATTAAGGGCGTGGCCACTTGAGTGACAGGTGGATTGAAGCTCTGCTAACTCGCTAGAGTTTGAAGCTTAGAAAAATGGCTTTAAAGATTTTTATTTGTCCAGAAAAATTAATTATAAGTAGGACGCTGGAAATCTGGCAATTAAATGTTTTAATGAAAATAATTTCAATCTTGATTTTTACCGCTATTTTGAAATTATTGTACTCTGTCTTTGCACTGTCTGCAAAAAGTGAGATGTCATGCTAAGGCAAAAGGCAGTAACTTCCACATTATATACAGTATTTGAGTGCTGATCACCATTTACAGAATTATTAAAGTAACATTTGTATAAAATCTAGTGATCGCTATCTCTATAACATATAGTAATGTGATTCATTTTTTTGCAACCAATTTATTTGCAATGTTCACTAACATTAAAGGATGCTAGACATACTTAGCCTATTGTTTTTATATTGAATTTAATGAAAATAGCCTAACCTATAAGAACGACTTGTGGATTGATGTGAACGCCAGCAGGAATAATGCTCAGAATGATTGTGAATTAAACATCTCCGATGACGTTCATCATCAATGGATTTTATCGAGTTACAAGAAAAGGTAGGAAAAGGATTTTATTGCGAACTGTTACTGGTTTTATGTGTGATAGAGATGCTGTCACGGCATTCGAGTCCTCGCATGTGCAGAAGTGTGCAGCCCCAGACTGACAGCTGGCACTGAAAAAAATGTATTAATTATTATTAAAAATGATTTAAAAATGATAATTATTGTTGCCAAGTTATCTAGTCGTTGCTTGTTTCAGTTTGTTAGATCGCGATCTAATTTGTTTGTCTAATGAAGTTGTCATGAATCCGGTCCATGCCCTTCTGTCCAATGGCCACCAGAGGTCGCTCTTCTACTATATTGACTCTCACACCACACAGACTGTTGCACGTCACACTGGACTACACTTCCCATCATCCATTGCACTGATCACAGCTGTCACCAATCACACATTGCACTGATTACACAGCTGAATCCCATCAGACACTCTTTATAAGCCTTGGACTTTCTCTCCCTCACTGCCGAGTATTGTATAGCGTTTATCACTCTCCAAGTGATAGCTACTCTACGGAGCCCACTTAGTTGTTATAGTTTTGCCTTGCCTTGCCTTGCCTTGCCTTGCCTTGCCTTGCCTTGCCTTGCCTTGCCTTGCCTTGCCTTGCCTTGTGTGTTCTAGTGTTTTGAGTCTTACCCGTGTTTCCTGGATTAACTCTTTGCCTTGCTGTTCGGACTCTGTTTGCACCTCTCTTGGACTACTGCTCGTGTACTTGGATTATCTCTCTGCCTTGCCCTGTTGGATATTGTTCGCCGATCGTCGACCCACGCTAGCCCTAGGATTACTCTTGTGTCTTGCCCGTGCCATATCCGATTGCTGTTGTTTGACCCTGCCTGTGATTTGACCATGTTTATAAATAAAAGCTTGCACTTGGATCCGCTTGCCTCACGTCTCGTTCTCCCCGTTACAGAAGTGGTGACAGATATATGAAACCACACAAATTACACCGTAATTTAAACGCGGCAGATTTTAATGGACAGTAAAACAGAGGCAGAATACCGTATAACTCCAGGCTGGCACAGTAATATTGACGAATGGCTAAACAAAGGCAGAGCACCATAACTTAATTTGAGCATTCCAAAACAAAGTCAAAGAGCGGTAACTGATGTTATACTGTGTTCTGCCTTGGTTTCTCCTGGGCTTTTCTCCAAGATACTAATACACATGATAAAGGAGGTCATGAATGCCCCAAAATAATCAATAACTCATTTTCGCCCAAAAACGAAGTTATGTTTTTTTTGTTTTTACACGGCAGCACTGCTGTCACTGCTGTCGAGTCAGGCGGGCGTGGTTTTAGCGCCTCAGCTTCACCCATGTCCCGCCTTTTAGCCCATTTTTGATTATCCGGGAGTGACGTGCAGTGACACGCTGCCAAGATGGCGGCGGTCGGCTCCGCCCACTTTAGGCTTCAAAAATGTGCTTCAGAAACCTACGAGTGACGTCACGGACACTACGTCCATGTTTTTTTTACAGTCTATGTGTGAAACCAAATGATAAAGATGCTCTGAAGACGACAAGACGCTGTGCAGTGCCAAGTTGTGAAACAACAGTGTTTGCGTTGCCTTCTTATCCCAAAATTAGGAAAGAGTGAATTCACTTTTTTTTTGGAATGAAGATCCAGACCCTGTCAGTAAGAACTTGGTCCTTTGTTCACTTCATTTTACTGCAAATTTGGATCTGACAGTAATGTCACAACACAACTGTGAGTAACAGTTTTCATTTTGTGGTTACTATTTCTTTGTCTCTTCTTACAGATCTTTGATATGTATTGAGTTATTTATGTGTTTTTGACCTAAATCACAGCAGTGCCCATCTATGAGGAACGTATGCTATCAAACATACAAAACTATTAGCCAGTTATAGCAGTGGGCATTTACTTCCGAGTCTACAATCTGCCACACCTATTCAAACAGAGCGTTCTGATGAGGGGGGTTAAAAACAGGACAGAAAAATAGCTAGTTCTAAATTATTATGTATTTTGATGTAAAAATCGATTTAAAAATATTGTGGCTAGTCATCAGTTTAAGCAAAATGTACTCTTCATTCATCTGTAACTTTCATGGCTTCGGAGGCTGCAAAAATTATGCAATGGAAAAGTAATGTAACTAGTAGTGTAACTAGTTACTGTTGGCTGGGAGTAATATTGAAAGGAGTAACTAGCCCAATGCTTTTTATGACTATAATACCTTTGAAAACCAGTATTTGACAGAGCTGGCCATGTGATTTCAATATGGCTGCATTGATGAGGGGTTAACCTGTTTCATGTAGAATAAAAACCTTTTTCTAGAAGACTAATATGTTTGGAGTCTTTCTCTTATGTAAGTGTACATGATTACAATTGGATGACCCCGAAATGCTATTCAGCAAATACATAAATAGGCCTAAATAAACAGCTGTAAACGTCAGATATGTATCATTTCAACACTTAACACGCGATAAACTACTCGAGATATATACAGTCGTGGCACTAAACACACTGGGAATATGGAACTTGTCCAAGTAGTGTTCGAAATGCCCGCCCCCCGATTCTCCCCCGACCAAACGCGCTTCCAGTAGCGAGAGACTGACACGCAGCTTCACACTGACCGCTGCCTCTCAAACTGGAGACTATACAAAAGAGAAAAGTTTTGTGGTGGACTGCAGGATCTTACCATATGTGGAGATAAATGTCATTCATCGCCTTTTGGGGCATGATAAACTTGTATTCATCAACCCACGAGGTGAGTGGTACTGGTTGACTGTCACATTAACGACAGATTATTTTTGTCTCAGCATTTTGAAATTGTGTCGATTTATTTAAAATCATATTATATGAAGTACGCTAAATTCGCGCTTTGTTTAGTGCGTACTATTAACAGCGTAACTAATGTTAATTTAGTCAGCAAGTAGGCTACCCTATGGCATATAGACAAACTAGTCGTGTGTTATTGTGTGCATGACGGAGGAAACCTAATCTGTGCAGCTGTAAAATTAGTATGTGCGCTCCACTGCATACTTGCAGTTCATGCCCGTTATGAGCGGCAGTCAAATGCGGATTTTGATTAATTTCATTCTTTATGATAAATTAATTTTATTGGACTTTGGATGTAATGTTTACATACTAGTTAATGAGCTTTATCAAGATTTGGTTTTGGTAGGCCTAACTGATCAAGAAAACATGCACTTTCTTGCAACTCTAGTTTTATATGTCAAACTACCGTTAGGATGACATTTCTATGAAGCAATGAAATCCAAAGTTCACAAATGACTAAATCAATGGACTGTAGTGAAAACTGCTACAGAAACATTTTAGTTTAGCAACATTGATCTGTCCTTATTCAGTTACTCTGATTTGTCAATTTAATTTTATAACTGAAAATTAAAATTTACTTTGCATTACAGGGTATTAGAGGTCCGTTAACTAGTATTCATTGTGCCTTTTTAGATTAGGTAATTGTTCGGTGGATAGCATTTAGATTTCTGATCAAAGATATATAAGTGTAACTAAGATAATGAAGGGAATAAAGACAAGAGTAAAGCAGACAGAGCCAGCTGCTGTATATTTTCACACAAAACCACTGAGGTTGTGTTTGCATTGGTGGTATTTTCCATAATGGACTCACTCTGCCAGACAGTCATGCTGAGTGCTTTGAGTAAAAATAGGATATGTTCAGATGATGAAATGAGTATATTTGTAATCATGATTTACGCCTTGGCAGCCCCTTTTTTTCTTTAGACCGCATGAGATGAGAGAAAAAAGTGGAGGTCATTGGGTGAAAAGGAAAAATGAGGCCTTATCTTCAGTGTTTGTTCACCTAGTTAGCTAAGTTATACAGTAGTGTATCCAAGCTGATCAAGATGTAGTTTCAGGGGAATAAGAGAAACACCTTTTGGACCATTTTTCAGTTTAAAAGAACCAATGTTCAGTCATTGTGACTGATGTCCAAATCACTTATTTTAATGACATCATATTAACCTTCCGTGGACGGCTGCAAAGAGCAAGTGCTATTAAGATCAGACAGATCAACTTTTATGCCCACATGAAGGAAAGCCGACAGTCCCGCAGAGGGAAAGAGGAGAAAAACCCCAAACATGTTTCCAATCTGGGATGTGGGTAATGTACTGGATGTCTGTAATAGACAGAGATGTTTCCCCCAGGAATGCATTCACACACACGGGATCTATTAGACTGCGGTTTACGGGTTGACATGCGCATCTCCTTCTCTTAAACAATGCACAGACATAATTGCGTTGTTTGCATCCACTAAAAACAGCTGCAAGATTTATGAGACAGTGTGTTTTTGTTTATTGACGTTTGTCAAGTCAAGAGGCAGCAGCAGCCCTGCTTAATGTCAGTGTATTAGTCAGTTATGTTATGTTTAGCACATTATTCGACATACGCCATCAACCATTCCCATTTCTCAGAGGATATTAGGAAAAAATAGTTATGTTTGAGGACAATGTTCCCAAAATACATTTTAGACCATAGATCTTGATATGGACACATTTGACCAATACTTACGAAATATACTAAATAGTAATACTTTGAAAACATATTAACATTATTTTTTTAATTTAAAACAATGTTATGTAATATTATATACACTACCAGTCAAAAGTTTGGAATAATGAAGCTTTTTTTGGTTTGTTCTGATTTTGAAGTAAATCTCTTATGCTTAGCAAAGCTGAATTATTTGATTAAAAATACAGTAAAAATGGCAATAAAATAAAAAAAAATAAATAAATAACAGTATTCCACAATATTACTGTTTTACTGTATTTTTGATCAAATAAATTCAGCCTTGGTGAGCATAAGAGACTTCTTAAAAAATCTTAATCCAAACTTTTGACTGTCAGTGCTATTATTATATTATTTAATATTATATATTATGTAAAACAAAGACATATAAATAAAAATAAACAATAAAGTATTAGTGCTGTCAAACAATTAATCATGATTAATTACATCCAAAATAAAAGTTTTTGTTCAAATAATATGTGTGTACTGTGTATATTTATTATGCATATATAAATGCACACACATACAGTATATATTTAAGAAAAATATGTTCTGTTTATATATTAAATATATTTATATATAATATAAATTATATGTATATAAATATATACCTGTAAATACATGTAAATATTTTCAAAATATATACTGTATGTGTGTGCATTTATATATACATAATAAATATACACAGTACACAAACATATTATGTAAACAAAAACTTTTATTTTGGATGTGATTAATTGCGATTAATTGATTTGACAGCACTATAAATTATATAAATAAAAAATAATAAATATAAGATTACACTATATCTAGGTCCCTAATATACTGTGTCACTGATCATGTGAACTTCTTTGTACAAAAGATCAGAAATACTAAGCAAAAGGGGGACAAACCTGAAATTCATATAATTTTTTTATTTTAAATTTGAACTCAAATTGTTATGCTGATAATATCATTTGTACTGCAAATATGAATTAAATTAGATACATATTTTCACTAGTGGTCATAGACTTTTGGACTTTTGGTCTGTTTTGATCGTGATCTGTGTTGCACATCCACCTGTTTCACTCACTCATACAGGATGTTTGCTGATTTTACAAGAACCCCTTCAAACTGGGACGCCTGAGTGGAATAAGCCAGCAGAGCGGGATTCGGGGTGAAGGAAGGGAAGAGGGATTAGGGGCTTATCCTGGACATGACCAATCCTTAAGGAGCCTCTGTCAAGACGTACTATTGCCCAGATTATTACATTTAATTTATTACCTTTTAAAGACCCTTTATCTCCCCCTGGGGATTCCTGGCGAGTGGGCCGCTGGATTTGAGTATCTTTAAAAACAAAGGATCAGAAGCAGAGGCTGGTGGGATTGGAGGAGAATGAGAAGAGCATACATGCAGGGATAAAGCAACAAGCCTCCCTGCCGCCTTATACTTCAGCAGGGTGCAGGTCAAGGGTCACTGAATGAACTTGGATTGGGAAAGCATGTGATCACATTGATTACACAAAGCTGATTAAGGTATGTGGCTTCTGTAAGTTTTTAGCAGTATAATATTAAATACTGTAGTGTTTTTCTAGGTCCAAACAGCAGAATATATATGATTTATGACCTGACAGTAATCAGGTAAAGGGTTTGGCTAAATAAATTGTGCTTATCACACATGGTAAGTCTTTACTGCTAATTTAGCGTGAAATGTGCAACACAGCCAAAGCAAAGCTTGTTGTGGTTTGATGGAATGAGACATGAGACTTCACTCCTTTTAAAATGATTCTCATGACTTTAACTACAGTCAAGCACAAATTAAAAGTCTGAGCTGACCCAAGATCAAATAAACGACTAATAAATTCAGGCTAAGTGTTGGTGGCCCTTTAAATAGTTGTTTCTTTTTTTAATTATTATTTGTAACTATTTATTTGTATTTAACTACATTTTCAATTTTATTAGCTTAACTATTAGTTATTAATAGTATACCAAATGTTTTTGATATGGAAAAAAATGAGAGAAAACTTATTTTAATAGAAAATAGACTTTTTTCAAACTTCCTGTCATTGTGAAATGTAGCCTTAGCACTTCTTTGCATTTACAATCTGAGAGTGGAAAAATTCTCTGGTAAATACACATTTGGTAACAGGATACCCTTAAAGTGAATGACTGAAATACTGTACAGTGCAAGTGAATGACTGAGGAGTCAAAGCTGAATTTAGGCATTTAAAGGGCACTACACTCAATAATTCAATACTCAAGACTCAATAAAAACTTGTTAACCAAATTAGCTCAGTTTTACAGAACATGCCATTTTAAAAATATATACATTTTTAGAGCAAAAGTTGATCATTAGTGTAGCATGTCTGTGCCTGTGTCTCATACCATATTGCATCACTTTCTTTTTAGCAGCTGAATTGTTTACAGATATTTAGTTAATATTTGCATCTTCCAGAGCATGTAGCAGCAGACTCTCTGGACCTTACTAAAGAAGGAGCACATGGTTTCAGTCCTAAACCACAAAGATATCTGCAGCCCGAGCTGAATTTATTTCTGAACTGATTTTTTTTTTCGGAAGCACAAACCCAGAACAACTGTGAAGCCCAGAATCTTTGACCGCATACGCAGCAGAGGTTTTCAGGAATTGGAGTCATGCATATTTTCAGCTCACATTTATCTTCACAGAATCTTTCTGGATATGAACAAAGACCGATGGCCAAAACGGGACATAGCTGAATGTGTCTGCCTTTTGAGAAACTGTGCAAAAGAAACGTTCCACTCAACTGCGGTTGTTATTCTACTGAGATATTTTGAAGCTTGAAAGGTGATACGTATGTAATTTCCTTTCTTACGGTGTTTTCTTACCATTTTTTGAAACAATTTTTGCAGAATACCTACAGTTTTTACCCAGAGAAGCCATGAACTTTGGCAAGCTCGCTGGCCTGAAGGGCCTGGTTTCCCACTCCTCAGGAAAGCGTCGATTTAAAGGTGATCTCACCCCAGACATGATCAGCCCCCCTTTAGGCGACTTCCGCCACACCATGCATGTGGGCCGTGGAGGGGACGTGTTTGGGGACACCTCGTTCCTCAGCAACCATGGTGGAGCAGGAAACAGCGCAGAAGGAGACTCCTCCTCCACTTCAGAGAAGAATGAGGGATTCTTCTCCCGCACGCTTCGCCATGTCCGCAAGACCCCTGACAGGCCCCGCGGCGGCTCCAAGGACCTTTCACCCCCACCTCCACCCATTTCTCCAATCATTAAGAATGCCATTTCCCTCCCCCGGCTGGACGTGGACTCACCCAACGGCTGTCCCGTGAAAGTGCTTTTCCCTAGTCCAACCAAAACACCAGACAACGCCACATGCTTGTATGGTGAGTCCATTAGTGTTCGCCTTTGTCAGATTCAGATTCAGAAGTGAACCCCATAAGTTATGGGCATTCTGTGTGTGTACAGAAGTCACTCCAGAAGGCAGGGCTAGAAGGGAAGATGCTACAGTTAGGTTTCTCACAATCAAAGAATTTCAAATGTGAGATATCTAGGCTTCGAAAGGTCATGAAAATGCATGAAATCCGTATAAAGCATCTGAAAGGATAGCTGCATCACTGCATTAACTAATTAACTCAGTTCAGTTCTGTACACACGACATGGATTTAATGTGAATAATGTTGTGAATGTGCAGTTTTTGTATGCAAATTCTGCTGTAGAAAGTGGAAAAATAAAATATAAAATGAAACAAAACAAAATATTAATAACTGAAATGTGTCTGTAGTGAACACGATTAACTATTCAGCAAAAACACATTAAATTGGTCAAAAGTGACTGTAAAGACATTTATGATGTTACAAAAGATATTCTATTCACCAAAGAATCCTGAAAAAAAAGTAAAAATAGCATTTTCCATTCCAGTTAGCAAAAAATCAACCATTATAAGTATATCAATATACTAGTACACTGTAAAAAAAATAAATAAAAAAAAGTTGAGCCAACTTAAAATTTTAAGGCAACCAGCTTCAGCAGATTTTTGAGTTCTCTCAACTAATTTTTGTAGGAGATTCTCAACTTTTTGTTGTATAAACTTGTTTTTAACAAGTTGAGAAAATTTTTTAAGTTGGCTCAGCTTAAAACAACAAGTTGAGAAAACTCAAAAATCTGCCAAAGCTGGTTGCCTTAAAATTTTAAAAGTTGTAAACCAGCTTTTTTTACACAGTGTATATACATAAAATTTTACTTTTTTTTTTTATCAGTGTACTAGTACATAATAAAAAATAAAAAAAAAAGTTGAGCCAACAAAATTTTAAGGCAACCAGCTTCAGCAGATTTTTGAGTTTTCTCAACTTGTTGTTTTAAGTTGAGCCAACTTAAAAAATTTTCTCAACTTGTTGTTTTAAGTTTATACAACAAAAAGTTGAGAATCTCCTACAAAAATTAGTTGAGAGAACTCAAAAATCTGCTGAAGCTGGTTGCCTTAAAATTTTAAGTTGGCTCAACTTTTTTTTATTTATTTTTTTTACAGTGTAGATATGAAGAGCTCAGATGCAAAAGCCTCTAAGTACGTCTGACATTTTTCTTTAAAATTACCATTTCTTTCTGCATAGGTTTCTATGTAAGTACTGGTACTTCTGAATGGGTTGAGGCTGGGATTTAGTACATTTGAAGTGAAAGTACTTGATGAATACTATGTGTGGAGAGCATTCACTCAGTTTCGTTATCTCATTTTTGACCAAGATGGCTTTTAGAGGCTTTTGCATTGGAACTCTTCAAATATTAATCAGTAACTGTTTTAATATTAGTAATAATTTTACTTGTGCACCAAATTAGCATATTCCAATGATTTCACAAACAATCATGTTTGCTGCTGAAAGTTCAGCTTTGCCATCACAAAATAAAGAATATTTTAAAATAATTTTTTTTTATTTGTAAATTGTTATAATATTTTATAATTTTACCGTTTTATTGTATTTTTGGTCAGCCTTGATGAAACAGACTTCTTTCAAAAACAAATTTAACAGTGTACTTAATAGCAGTTTCCAAAAAAATTAACTATTATGAGTATACCAGAATATATTAATCAGTAAATTGTAATATTGGTAATAATTAAGGTTACACTTTGTTTTACAGTATGTGTACTTACAGTGTACTTAAAGTGTACCTACCTAAGAAAGTACTGGTAATATAAGGTAACTATATGGGCTGGGGTTAGGTTCTGGGTTAGTACCTAGTTATTACCTAGTTATTGTAATTACTATAATAAGTACATAGTATTTACATGAGTAACAGGACTGGAAAATAAAGTGCTACCATAATTAAGGAAATTTTACTTGAGCACCAAATTAGCATATTACAATGATTTCACAAACAGTCATGTGACACTGAAGACTGGAATAATTGCTGCTGAAAATTCAGCTTTGCCATCACAAAATAAAGAATATTTTAAAGTAGAAATCTGCTATTTGTAAATTATAATATTTTATAATTTTACCGTTTTATTGTATTTTTGGTCAACCTTGTTGAGCCTAAGAGACTTTCAAAAACATTTTTTAACAGTAGTGTATGTAGCGACTGTGTCTCATGCATGTTTTGTCTGAGTTAAATATGTTTGTTTGTTAGTTTTCTGTCCTTCAGGGAATCATGAGGAAGATCAAACAGAAATAGTTTGATAAGCCATCTAAACACCTGTGGCAATCCCAGACTCCTAAGACCCAGACATTACATTTCAGCGATCAGTGTCTGCCTCACCCATTCAAATACCTCAAACATGCCTCACTGGCTGCTCTACAGCAGAGCCTGTTCAAAAAGAAACCCCCCACATACTCAAACAAAAAAAAAAGAAGTAGAAAACATACACCAAACGGAAACCCAAACAGTCTGATTAGTTTAATTATCAATATATGGAAAGTTTTAGTAAGCAAACGTAAGTGTTTAATTCAGATGACTGAATGACTCACTGAAGGCTGAAGGCTATAATGTTGTTCTGACCGGGAGCTATGAATGAGATGTTTTAGTGCTGAGTGCACATCCCGTCTTAGAGGCCTGTTTTCAATCATGTGAAGAGTTTCAGTATCCACAATTTTCCTGTAATTTGTAATCGCTGCCCTTTCTGTGCCAAGTGTGCACTGTTACAGAGCTCTATATGGTCAGAATCACACACCTTAAAGGGAGAGTTTACCTAAAATGAAAATTCTGTCATCATTTACTCATGTTCTTTGTGTTGTTCCAAACCTGTATGACTTTCTTTCTTCTGTGTAACATATTGTGTAAAGATATTCTGAAGATAGTTTTGACTGGTTTTGTCCATATAATGAAAGTCAGTAGAGTCCATAGTTGGACCCCATTGACTTTCATTGTATGGACAACAACATTGAGACATGAGGGTGAGTAAATGATGAAAAATTTTCATTGTGGGGTGAACTATCCCTTTAAGGGCATCCAACCATATGGCAGAAATTATTTGGTACTCTTGCTTATGCTGCAGTCTGGAAAGTGTTAAATGCAATGTGTTGGTTCTCACTGCCCTCTGTTGGTCAAACTCATAAACAAGAACAATTTCGTTCTTTTGTCTTTGTTTTGCAGGTTTGGAGTCTGGCTTTGTAACCTTGCCGAGACTGTCCCGCACTGAGCGTCCAGCCCAGGGCAGTACTCCCTCAGCCTGCCTGCCTGAAATCCACAGAGGCTCGCTCACGGACACGGGTATCCTGTCCTTCCCCTGTTCAGACTCCATCAGTCCTTCTGACTCCATGAACTCCTTCACTCTTGATCTGGGCCCTTCCCTCATGTCTGAAGTCTTTGCCATGATTGACAGCCCTGTGTGTGAAAAGGCTGATCCCATCAGCGAAAAAACACGGTCCACTGATGATAACTCTGAGGTGGACTCGGACGCAACCACATCTTTGGTGGACTCTCTCCTGAGAGAAGACGATGACGGTAGGACACGGTTGTATGGAGGAGAGTGGAAGCATTCGGACTTGATAAATGGTGAGTCACCCAAAAAATCCATGCTGGGGGATCGGATGCGCTCCTTCTCCATTGAGGATCACGGCATGGAGCCGGAGAGTTTCCAGAGGGCTGCTGATGTGCTGGCACGTCATTATGGGAGTGGAGGACTCAGGAATACAAACACCAACAACTCTTATAGGAGAGGACCATACAGCTATCCTGATGAAGAGGAAGAAGTCAAAGTCTAACACTATGAGATGCTTAAAGTCCAAATTGTACAGCAACTTTAAAGGGATAGTTCAGCCAAAAACGAACATTCTGTTATAATTTACTCAGCCTCATGTTGTTCCAAACCCGTTTCTTTCTTTTGTGCTATAATGAAAAGAGTAGCACAAAATGCCACTCTTTTCGTTATAATGTAATTGAATGAGGGCTGGGCCAATCAAGCTCAATAATCATAAAAAAAGCACCATGAAAGTATCATAAAAGTAGTCCACAGTTTTCTGAAACCATTTTTTAGCATACTGTGAGTATGCTAAAATAGGCCAAAATTCTCAAAAGTCATTATTGACATATAATATTCTGTTCCTCTGGGCTATGAATTGGATCATTGAGTCACTTGAGATCCAAATCAGTTTGAATCATCCAGACTGGTTTTCTGTACTGGGTAAACTCATTCATTGAAAAGATAAAGAAATTTGTTCAGCGATATGACATTGCTACTTCTCCCATGAATGTGCCAAGGGAGAGCTAAGACAGATGCCAATAAATAACAAAAATAATGAATCATTTGAAGGGATATTCCACCCAAAAATTCAAATTCTGTCATCATTCATTCACCCTCATTCCATTCCAAAATTGACTGTCTTTCTTCTGTGGAACACAAAAAGATATTTTGAAGAATGTTTAAGTTGTTGTCATGTTCAAAGTACAACATACAGTGAAAGTCAGTGGAGTTCAATGCTGTTTGTTCCCCAACATTCTTCAAAATATTTTGTACTGCAGAAGAATGAAATGCTTGAAAGGTTGAGAATTTTAAGGCTTTTTTTATTGGGTGGAGTGTCCCTTGAAAAACGATTAAATAAAAAATTATAAATGTAACAATACTGAAATCTGGTCTGTTCCTCATAGAAAGCTTTTGTATGACTCCAAAAGTCTACCCACAACCCATAAATCAATGGGATTACTTTTGTTAAACTTTTGGTGCTTTTTGTCATTTTGGATTCACAGCCCAAGCTCTCATTCAGATTCATTATATGAGAAAGAGCACCAACAATAACCACCTAAAATTTTAGTTCCACAAAAGAAGGTCATACAAGTTCATAATGACATGAGAGTGATGACCGAATTATTTTTGGATGAACTATTCCTTTAAAAATGTCTAAATTCTGCAATGGGGAAAATGAAAGCTAATGAACTATTATTTACCCCTAAACACATGGTGTTTTAAAGAAAGTAACAAACAAAAAAGAACAGAACAAAAAAAAACACATCAGAATTACTTGCAATATGAGTGGATCTACAATTTGCTAATATTGGACAAGAACATAATCTAATATTAGCATCTTGAATTTTCAACTGTTTGATTCTACCATCTCATCCCTCAAACATTAGCTTTGATCCAGGGAAATAAAACCTGCCACAGTTGCTCTGTAATGCACAATAAACACAGCTAGCTATGCAATGGTAACAATATGCAAAAATATGCAATATTTTAGTTTACAATATTTAGATGTCAAGTAAACCTGTGTAATAATGTACAGTGATACCATGTAGAAGTACAGACACATACCTGCTAGCTATCTTGTATCTACTACACAAAACACTTTGCATTTTGCATTCTTGTAGTTTTAATAGTTCATATTCCCATTGTGAACATTGTGTTGCAGTTTAATTACTTCCTGAGAAACCAGCGAACAAGACGAGGACCTACGGGTCACTGTGATGCACAAAACTGTGATGTGCTTTATGTTTTCACATTAGCACAAACAAAACAGAAAAAATAACCAACCATGACTCTCGTTTTTCTTTGCTTTATTACATGATAAATATCTTAAGATCAACACAGTATACATATATGATGTCCACCAGCTTTTATCAATGTATTCTGAAACTATGATTAAATATTAATATGAATTTTGTTTGAATTTAAGTTTTGTTTATTATGACAGAGGAGTTGACCTCTCCATTCCCTTAATCACAATATAATATGTACATACTGTACGTACATGCGGCTTTGCACAAGAAATTTACAAAATAGCAATGTATGTTACCTATCAATGACAGCAATAAAGTTTTCATTAAAAGAAGCTATGAACAACATCAGCCTTCAAATGCTTTAACAAGTGTGAGCATGATTTTACTGTTATGGCGTTTCAAATGTCATGCTTCAGAATAAGCTTATGTATAAATAGCTAATGTGAAGCGTGTCAGTACGGCCTAAACTAAAACCAAAGGAAGTCAGATTGCACTATGTTGTATTTGT
Source organism: Tor tambroides (assembly GCA_021397915.2). Lineage (NCBI taxonomy): Eukaryota > Metazoa > Chordata > Actinopteri > Cypriniformes > Cyprinidae > Tor > Tor tambroides. The sequence goes on from JAFVLL020021579.1 coordinate 32,073, forward strand.
GTTTGACAGTTCTTAAACCCGTATCTATAGAGCAGGCATACACTTTTGTTCAAATGTTTGGGATTTTTTTTTTTGTAAGAAATTAATACTTATAATAATACTTATTTGAAATTCATCAAAAGAAACAAATGCAGCACTACTTCCATAAAAATATTAAACGGCACAACCGTTTTCAAAATTGATCATAAGAAATGTTTCTTGAGCACCAAATCAGAGTATTAAAATGATTTCTGAAGGATCATGTGACACTGAAGACTGAAGTAATGGCTGCTGAGAAGTCAGCTTTGCATCACAGGAATAAATTACATTTTAAAACACATTAAAATAGAAAACAGTTCTTTTTAATTGTAATAATATTTTACAGTATTACTGTTTTTACTGTATTTTGTTCAAATAAATGTAGTCTTGATGACCATAAGAGACATTCAAAAACATCAAAAAACTTTTGAACACTAGTGTATTAAAACACTGCAGTTAAAAGCTTAACCAGAAGATACTGCACTTGAGAAAGTAGTATAAACTGTTAAATGTCATAACAAACCAGTGCTTTTTTCCCCAGTCGACTTTGCTTTCCAAGGCTCACCGAGCTGGAGAGGAGAGCTGCTTGTTCAGTGCTTGGGGTGGTTGTGGAGGAGGAACTTTAGGTCTTCTGCCCTGGGGTTTCTTTTGTGGTCCTCCTTCAGGCAATGTGGGCAATGGAGCATGAGTGGTTTCTGGCTTGGGTGAAGATGGTGCTTTTATTTCAGAGCTTCTCGGCAGAGGAACAGGGAACATTCTCGTCTGGGCTGCTGGGAAAGGGCCTGCCTGGCTCCCAGGAGGGCCTTTGGCAGGGTTTGATGCCTTGTGCTGGATAAACGACCTCCTTGCTGCAGAAATCAATTGGAAATGTAGTTTCTACCACAGTAAGACAACACAAAAAGCATCTATGATCACCACCAACATACGTTTATAAGGAGCATTGATCTTCAGCGTGGACTCCTGGGCCTGGGAAGGCAGTTCCTGAGTTGGCTCTGATTGGCTGGAGCACTGCATCTTAGGCTGCGATTGGCTGTGGGCTTGTACCGGAGTGTAACGAGGAAGTGCTGAAGTCATGTGATTCTGTGTAGGCGGTTGAGCAGTTGGATTAGAATCAATGTTGTCCCACACAACAGCATCACGGTTCACCTGAGATTTCACAACTACTTTCACGCCGAGGTCCTCAGATGATGCTGAGCTGAAATAAGTACAAAAACTTTTGTAACTTAATTAATCTTTCTTAATGTCTTTTCTTAATCTCAATTAGAACAAAGTCTTGACCTTAAAAACTACAAAGGTGGTTGACTACCTGTCAGTTTTTGATAGGGATGGTCGACCAGAGGAGAAAGGGGGAGAGGGTAAGATGCTGTCAGAAAGAGGTCTCTGGGATATTTTCGGGATCGGGCTTTCAGGCAGTTCTGGGACCTCAAAATCAGCCTCTAAAAAGAAATTAAGGAAGTTTGTGTGTAAATATTTGGTTACACTTTATTCTAAGGTGTCATTGTTACAGTGTAATTATATATTTAAGTACTGAGTAGTATTAATTATCTACATGTACTATATGGTTATGGTTCGGGTTTGGCTTAGGGTTACTTGAATGTAATTATGCATAATTTGTTGTTATATAGTAAGTACATGTGACATGTGTAATAAGGACACCATAAAATAAAGTGTTACCAAATATGTTTATTTGGAATTTCACAAAATTAAATTACAAGAATAAAGCAGGGTTTCCCCAAAGGGGGTTCATGAGTTGATGAAAAGCTAAAAATGAATTATATCCGATGAAAATGAAAATAAAGGAATGGGGTGCACAATAATTACGATTAAGTGATTATCAAATTAAAGGTTTCAATCAAATTAAAGATTTAATTAAATAACTAAATGGATGCTCTGCGTGTTTCAAAGTGAGAGCTTCTTGATTCACAGTTAATGCAGCGAATTGTGCATGTGCTGTGAGTTTAATAAGCATTTGGAATTGCAAATGTGTGCTAGATTCACTTTTTTTTACACATTTGCATGATTTTCAATATTTACAGCATTTCAGTAGTATTCCACCAAAATAAAAAGTTGAGGATTTGAAATGTTTAAAGCTTGAGGGCCTAGACATTTAAAATTTAAGACTAAACTTAAAAATAATATAAAATTAGTATAATTACTAGCAAATGTTCATTTGTATTTTATAGTACAATTCTAAGTTACAACAGTAATATATTTTTATCTTCATTTTTGTAGTTAGAGTAAAACATAATATTATTAATATAATTTTGTTATTACTATTATTCAATTGAATTGGGTTCCTAAAACAGCAGTGTGAATGTAATGTTGACTGAGACCCTATCACAACTAAAAAGAGATTTGTGTCTACTTTAAAGACAAAATAAGCTCAAAATAAAACACTTACTAAAAAACTTAAAATATTGTTCAGTTTGCATGCCATGTGACCATTAAGCATCATCAGAGAATTGTAAACATGCAAACATGTTGTTAAATTATCGAAATATTAACTTAAAATATCAGGGGGTACTTCAAGTAAATATTTTATGTCTAACAGGTTTGGCTGACAAAAAAGTTTGGGGGTCCCTTCATTAAAAGATCAACAGAAATGAAGTAATAAGATATTAAGGACATTTATTGCTGTTTTTACCTCATTAAAAACAACAGTGAACCATGACTTATGTAATGTTCCTGTACCTTCAGGGAAGAGGCTCTTGGAATACTGTATGAGTGGCTCTATAATGGTCACAACTTGCACTGAAGAGGCAGATGCCATGTCCAGCAATGACGTCTCTCTGAAAAAGACAAAGGCAGAGTGAAACTTTAGGAGATAACATTTTAGATGCATAATTTAGTCTAGAGTTGTGGTTGTATGTGCTATACTGACTCCTCACAGCGAGGCCACAGTAGATTAGGCCCAAGCACTATGGCAATATTACTGGGTGTCATCTTGTTCACCGATTGCTGTTCTGACAAGCGAGACAGGAACTGGACAAGATATCTTATGGAGAGAGATAAGTCAAAGATAAACAAGAGAGTGAATGTGAGGTGTGAAAATGTGCATTAAAAGTGAATATGAGACATTCAGAGTTGAAACTCTAACATACCTGAGGTTGTTATAGTTTTCTGTGGGAAGTTTTTGCAACGCCGTCCGCAACTGCTTTAATTTTTCATCTGTTTCTTTTTCTCTAAAAATAAAAAAATGAAAGACAATTTAAATGCTTTCAAACTAGATACAGAAATAAACAAGCCGCATGTATAGACTTACGCTGCAGCTTTGAACCAGTCATTATATAGTTCAAATGTCATAAGCGGTTCAGGCAGTTCTCTCAAGTAACACTTAAGAGCCCCTGCAAAGGCAGTACAAACAAAACAACATTAAATCTTGGTATATGAATATAGCACACAGATGTTTAAGCTGCATTTAATCATTTTTAGACAGTCCCCATTTACTATTAGTGTATAAAAAGACCAGCTTGGACATTCCGCTAAAGCTCTCCTATTGCTTTCCACGGAAGAACATCATATGAGTTTGAAACGACATGAATAAATGATGACTGAAATGTTCGTAATAGACAATGAGGTCCTAGCAACACATCTAGGGTTTTTTTTTTTTTTTTAAATACGCTGCAGTTTGTCACCTCAACCAAATATCGCTACCACATTCGGTGTAACAAAAAGCACTTTTCCCATTATTGTCCGTTCAGCTAATATACTAAACTCATACAAACAATGTTACACAGAACACACAAAAAAGTTACTATGGCTCACCTGCCACAGCATGTGGGTCATAGCTGAACTCATTCTGGTCGACAGTCCCTGAATCCAGACAGCTTTTCAGTTTTTTTACAACAGATGCAGCAGCTGCTAGCCTGAACAAACCCTATATGACAGTTGTAAAGACAGATAGTGAGAGATTGTTAAGATGAAAGTGGAGAAGTGAAACACTATACTGATGATACTGGGCATGCAGTTACGTGGGTGTGCAATTATCTGTGTGCAGGTGCATATGTGGCTTCTAAATATGCATGATTGAGTGCTCACCTCTTCCCTGAGTCCTGTACGTAGCAGCATGCTGACACACTCCTCAATAGGGACAGCAATCTTTCTTCCACAGCTCTCAAGGTGAGACAGCAGAGGCTCTCCGAAAACCTTTTTCTCTGATAAACTCATTTGGGGCTCTTCAAACAGACAAATATACATTCCAAAAAAGTGATAATGCTGCTGTCTGTGTAATATGTGAATGTTTAGATGTTTTAATCACTGCTAATCACCCTTTTCCTCTGCTCACCTGTGTGGCTGTGACTGTCTTTGAGCTCGGTTATGTTTTTCTCCAGGAATTCATATGAGGCCTTGTGATATTCAGCTTGTAGCTCAAGAAGCTGTCAGAAGGGCAAACAAACAAACAAGCTTAAGCATTTTTTTTTTCTTTACAGATTGAAAACATTCCAAGGAGTCATCCCAAGACAACTAAATGGCAATAGACAATAGTAACAATAGTAAAAAAAAAAAACACAAAACATCAGACAGTTATATACACTAAGTTTACTGAAATATAAAATAAAATAAAAGGGGCAAAAAATATAAGTAAATATAAAAAAAAAAAAATACAGATAAGGTAAAGATAACTCAAGCATTTTTTTAAAGAGAGGAAGCCACTTAGTGAGTTTTTTTACTCACAGTATTGACTATTGATGATCTTATCACTGTAATAATGGACATTTTCATACTATTAATGATAATGATCAGTGATAGCTAGTGTAATACGAGTTAAAAGGAACACAATTCTGACATGGTATTGGTGAAAAAGGGCATTTGAGCCTTACTGATGGGCTTGTGAGGATGCAACCGCTTGAGAAACACTGAGTAAGGCCATAGGTACTCACACGGATGAAGTAGCTGGCGTATTCATCCTCTTTAGTGGCAAAATGATAGAGGTCTGCAGAGTACTGATCCTGAGAAAAAGAAAATGTATTGTTTTATTGATTTCCTTGCTGTGCATTCCTTGAAAATACTGAGACAATCTTCTGATGAAACCACACATTTCATGTCGACCTGGCAACCCACAAATATTTGTTTAGCTGACTTTTTTCACAATACATAGTAACATGATTTTTGACAATATAACCAGCAGAGAAAGGAAATGATATAATCAAGTGATCTGAATTAGATTTGAACAAGATGTTAAGTTTCAGTTAGTAGCTAAATGTTATTTTATCATAACTTGTAAAAGCACCCTAGGTTAGAACAATCTGAAGAGATCCTCTTTCATGGTTCTGGTTTGAGATCAGCTAGCAGGAAGTATCAGGTTATAGAATGAGAATGACAAAATATAGTCCAACCATAACAGCTCTCAGAATAGTTTTAGCACAATTGATATCAATGCTATTGTATTTGGTCAAGTATGGACTTGCTACTGGCAGTAGATACACAAACATTCTACTGTGATCATGTAAGAAATGCTACTGCTGCATGAATAGGCATATATAAATCCTGTAGCAGATCTAGATAGGTGGAACTGGGGGAGGTGGAGGGTTCAGAGGAACTCAGTGAACACTGAACCAGATTATTTAAATGTTGAAAAAACAGGTTAATTATGTGCAGAAACAGGCCAGTCAGTTTGTACCATGTAGTAAATGATATGATTGCACCATCTTAAACTGGTGACAAACTCTATATAACGTTGGAAAGGTCTAAGACTCTAAATAGATATTTTTACCACTTTTTTTGTTAAAAATTATGTAGGAAAAGAATTATTAGATTAATTTATTACAAAAGAGTGCACCTAAAATCTGAATATCATAACAGGAGTTCTGACCTTTGTCACAGACCATCTTCTTAGTTGCCTTTTTCCCTATCACACTTTAGAAATCATAAGAAATTATATATCAATTGAAAACTTAAAATCTCAAAATTCATGCTTTGAACCCCATTTTAAAATCAGACATTGCATTACCATGGAAATGGTACATAAATATCATGTTACAAAATGTTTTCATTCATGAATTATAAAAATTTAAGTTTGGATAGTGCACTATAATGTCTATGTTCAAAACTGTGAGTGACAGTTAAGGGGTTAAATGTTGAAAAAACAGGTTAATTATGTGCAGAAACAGGCCAGTCAGTTTGTACCATGTAGTAAATGATATGATTGCACCATCTTAAACTGGTCACAATAGCATAATAAATCTGTGACTAGTGAAGAAACCAACATTATCCAAGTATAACCTTGATAGACTCCAGTCTCCTCCAGGCCTCCTCTACATCCTCTCGTAGTCCATCCTGCTTGGCCTGTGGGCCTGTGCTGGCCTGAGATCTAAAAGTGAACACAGATTACATAAAAGTTCATGACACAATCATAAAAGAGGATTGCAAAGACATGAATGTGTGATTTATGTTGAAAGAGAAGTTGAGACATATTCTGGTCATAATGTTGAAAAAAAGAAAAGAAAATCACCTGACGCGAGCATTACTCCAGTCTGTTGTAAGTTTAGCAAACTGTTTCTTGTTTTTCAATATCTCTGGCAGGTCCTCCTGCATGGATAACATCGGTCATGAATGGATCCTGAATACCGCCTGTTTCGGTTCATATAGTTTGGTAGTATAATAAGAAAAAATTACCTCACTGAGCTTATTCAGAGGCACAAGAACTTCTTTTTCCAACTTCATCTCAAAGTCAGCCAGAGTCCGTGCCAGGAAATTTTGCATAAAGCAGCACATTTCCAGAACTTTTCTGCAGGAAAGTTCAGGTGTGCTTAGTGTATTTCCCAGGCAGCTCTGCTTTATTAACTCTGCCTGAGGTAAATCAATATTTACACAATTTTAAAACATTAAAATATTCACCTTATGGAGGAATCGCCATCAAAATCCTTAAAGCTCTCAACCATACTGACAGACAGCATCATGAGGGGTAACTTTTTCTGTAAATAATGAAAAGTATGAATAAGCAATATGAGTGAGGAAGTATTGAATGGCATGTTTTATGATAGTTCTGCTTTAGAACTATCTACTTACATTAGTTTACATGGATATCACAGCTAAGGGACAATGTAAAATAATTGTGTAAATTCATGGCACAAGACACGATGCAAAGGAAGAAAAAAGAGTGCAAAACTGAGGAAAAATCTGAGAACCTGAGCAGATTTTCCACACTGAATCTTGTTTTTACAAAGAATAATATTTTTGAGGAAAAAGAAAATGAAGGCCTGTATTTAGCACTTATGAGCAGCTGCCACACATTTAAAGCATATCCAAAACTTTTTTGTCCAGACATAATCATCCACATATACAGACAACACGAAAACCTCAAAAGACAGATTCAGGGACTCTCCATAAGCAATTCAGGATTAGGTTTCCTAACAAAATTGTAGGCCAAGATAGACTATTGAAAGGAATCCCACCTCCATCCAATGTGATGGTGGTCCATGTAGATGATCTTCACAGCCACAGCATTTCATCATATGACCATTTCATTTGTCTTTTTGAATGTAACTCATTTTTCATATACAGCAACTGCTTAATCTGCTTCAAAATCTCGTCCAACACACTTACAAACCACATGATTGAATAGGGGGTCAGCTTACCATCCGTTTCTCTGAGTCCAGTCCCTGCTGACTCTGCAGGCAGCCTACCAACTTCTTGTAGATGATCTGGGCAGCTTTCTTTGCTGGCTCCACACGCTGTTCCACCTTAAAGCAACCAGCATTCATTTACAAGGCCCTGTATTCATATTCTGTTAACACAGCTTGTGTGTATGTAGGAATCTCAAGAACTGTGCCTTATGCAGATTTATTAGTTTAGGTGAAATAGTGGTGGAAATGCCTCACCAAAACAAGATCCTCTGAAAGAAGGTCAGTTGCATCCTGTGACCTGCAGTAAAGAAACAATTACCTTGAACATTACTTATACAGATGGCAAGCTCCATGATGTTGCATCTATGTTGAGATTTCAACCAACAGCACGACTCCAAATGTAATATTGCTTAATTATAAGCAACAGTGAAAGGTTCAGTGAATGATTTAATGATTCACTCATGATGACCACTTTGTTCTTCAAAGAATCAGTGTTTTTGAACGAATCAGATGAATGAATGATTCAGTGACTCACTCATAAAGACAGTGGCTGCATCTGAATATGCATACTTCCTTACTATTTAGTAGGTGAAAAACAGTATGCGAAAGGTGTAGTATGTCCGAATTCACAATATTCATAAAACAGTAGGCAAAAAGTACACAGATCACCTGCTACTTCCAGCAAGATACTAAAGTATGCATACAATGGACACTTTACTATCCCATAAGACCACAGCAGAGTATTGTGAATGGCAATGACGCTAACATTGATAGGTTTACATGATGATAACAACATGACGATTCTACTACATTCACATTTCATTCCTACTATCCACATTCATATTCAGAATTTATTTATTTACTTTTTTTAGTGGTCACAAAGTATTATGTGATTTTTGATGCAGCCAGGGTTTTTTGAATGAATCAGTGATTATAAACAAACCCGCTGAATGAATGATTCAATGATAACTTACAAATAGAGACACTTTTTTAACCAGTCTATCCATACTCTTGAAACGCTGCTTGGTGATCAAATTCAAGGGTCGGAACTAACAGTTGTATATATTGGACTCAGAGAGAGTGTTCATGTAATCAAATAAAGAATTGTAAATGAGGGTCAGTGTAAGTATTAGTAGCTAATTTTAAACTACATAGCTAGTATTAAAACAGCTGAAAACATCCTGATTAAGGACTGCATCCTCTATGCTTTCACTTTTCCTTATTTCCTCCTTGTTCTAGCTAGTACTTTTCTGAACAATGTCGGAAACATTGTGTCACTAGCACTTCTCATGTTTATTGCATCTGCTAAATAAATAAATGTAAAGGTAAAATCTTAAACCACAAGAAATTCAAATGTTTTACCTAGCAAAAGTTGCCAACCACTGTGACTCAAAGCAGCCAAAACTAAAATAAGAGAGGCAAGGCCGCTGTAGAAAACAGGCCAAAGCGGGTAGAGGGGAAGTGGACTGTAGGCTGAAGCACAAACCATTTTACTCTCTCGCATTTAACCACAAACTGTTGTGTAGCATGTATGAGTAGATACACAGAACACAATTTCTAGCCTGAAATATCATCACAGAGACAGATGAACTATGTCATTTCCTACATTTGCAACATCTTCCAAGAACAAAAAAAATGAGAAGCCATTTTTGTGTCACTGAAGTGGTGACCAGGTTACACTGCGATTGCATTAGATATTCTAGTTATCTGTGTGTTTTATTAGTCAGTGAAAAGGATATCACTTTAGTCATCTTTTTTTACAGCACAGAAATCTTTTGTAACATTATAAATTTACTGTCACCCTTGATCAATTTAATGCATCTTTGCTGAATAAAACTATTATTTCTTTAAAAAAAATCTTACTGACCCCCAGCTTTTGAACACTAGTATACATTTTCACTGGCTTCATTGTGTTGCGGATAATATAGGCTGTTCCAAAACAAGCACATGCAGTACGTGGTATACGTTTTCAGCTTCAAAGGTCACACAAACAATTTTATCAGCATGGTATTGTCTCTGCTTTGAGTCTGGGGTTAAGAAGTTTATTAATATCCTGTTAACGTCATATCAGTGCAGGCTGCAAGACTAGCATCTTGTTCTGTGCAACCTGCAGATGTGCTCTCCACCCTCACAAACTAAAATCTGACACCTTTTATCATGGCCTCTTTGAAGACTATCACCTAATCATTGTCAAATTATTTAGACTCTACATAATAATAAAGATATGTGAAATGTGTGTCAAATTATATTTTAAGATAAACACAGGGAGCGGAAATGTCAATGAAATCCAAAATCTAATATTGATAAACATTGTTTACATGACTTTTTATTTTCAGGCTTGAACAAAGCTTGAACTGAAATAAATTTACCAGTCAATGTAAAACTGAAGTGCTAAAGTTACAGACGTATCAATAAATGAACAACTGTACTGTTATCAGATTAATGTTTTCACCACAACATACGATGAAACAAAGCACCTTCTTCATTTTAGTCTACCTTACACCACAAATGGCTCATATTAGGAGAAATAAAATAGCTATCAATAATATTAATATTTTGTTTTGTTACAAATGCTAAGCAAGT
>JAFVLL020021580.1:0-11878 GCA_021397915.2 Tor tambroides
GCCACAGGTTAACTTCACTCAAAGTGTAGTAACATCTACAAGCAATATGAATGCTCCTGAGCTAAATTTCAACTGTCCCAGATAAGGGTTTGAATGCTTATGCAATGGAATCATTTAAGTTTTTTATGTTTAATAAATTTGCAAAGATGTTAAAAACCTGTTATTTGCTTTGTCATTATGGTGTGTGGAGTGTAGATTGTTGTGGAAAAAAAGGTAATTTAAAGCGGTTTAACATAAGGCTGCAACATAACAAAACGTGAAAAAAATTAAGGAGTTTGAATACTTTTGCAAGGCACTGTATATGACTTGTTACACATCACTACATTGGCATGTTTTGAACTATTATTAAATATTTTTATTTGTATACATTTATATAAAGCAAATGTTACAGGTACACCTCTGTTTACCGTATGAATTCTATAACTGCGGTTGTAGGTATCTGTGTTTTGTTACAGGCTAGGCAGGTATGTATAGCGGGTAGCTGTCTGGTGTTCTGGACCAGCTCTTTGTGCCTTCCTCAGCGAGGATTCATTGGGTCTTTGTGTTCTTGTGTTCCCGCAAAGGGGCTTCGGCACAAATCCCTCTGGCACGGAGGGGCCATAGTAAAGTAAACAGAGATTTATGTCTTTAACCTTTGGACCCACCAAGTGTTTTTGAGAGGTAATCACACACGTTTATGAGTTATGGGTCGACAGGTTAAAAAATGCACAGCATTGTTACCATAGGACTAACCGGGAGCCTGTGATTGGATGATTGGTCTCCAATTACCCAGCGTGCCCTCGTGCTGTAGGAATACTGTCTGCAGGTTAATCCTCGCTTCCTACTTAACGGAAAGAGTGCGTTAGGAATATTTTCTCCATGAGCAATAGCGAGAGTAGCTATAGCGTGGCCTGTGTTTGATTGTAGCAGTTACGCTATGTTTTGTTTGTATGTTGAGCAATGATGACTCTCTGTTTGATGTTCTCCAGAGAATCCTTTAACTCATTTGAAAAGAGGCAGAAGCGGAAAAAGTGAAGGAGAATGAAAACATAACAATTTCGAGACTACATCACTTCGGTCACAGAAGCCAGAGTCTGTTTGAAGTTCTCGTGGTGTGTGTGTGTCCTATTCAACAGACCCCCTCCTCACTTCCCTTTCCACCCTCCTTGTGTCAGGAAGGTTACAGCGCATACGCTTGTTTTGTGAGACGAATGCATTCGTTCTCTATTGTAATATGAAACACTCCAGGCCCGTCCCCTCCCTGGCTCCCTCTCTCCCTTTCCTTCTTCTCCTCTGAATGGAGAGACACAATTAAAAGCACATTAGATCTTTTCAAGTGCTTGTAATTTCATAAGTGAGGGTCTCCAGCTCTGCACAGAGCTTAGACGAGGGAAAGCCGCGATATTTAGAGGGGCCCGGGGAAAAGATGGGAAGAGATATTAACCTCCCCAGGGACAGCTCTCAAAGAGGCCACCGCTAGCCACGCAGCAGCCCACCCACACCGACACCTGCAGCCTTAAAAACACTCGCACATGTACGCATTCACACATACGTCCTGATTAAGAGCTGTGTCAATGGAAGCCTCTTGTTCGTTTCATTTGAAATCTATTGTGGTGGTGTATAGAGCCAAAAATGTTAGAATTGTGTCGATGTCCCAATATTTATGGACCTGACTGTAACTTAATAATGTCATACTATACATTGTAATGTTTTAACTGCCTCTAAAAGGATTGTAGTTATCAGTTATAATATGAAAGCAATTATTGGATTATACTGGTATCGGTATTGTTTTAATTACCTCTACAGGGTAAAGAAGGGTCAGTTACTTTTTTTAATGTATTAACTGGCTTATTTGTGACTGTGTGCGTGTTTGTATGTGTGTATGTTGAGCAGAAGCAGAAAGGGCTTCCTGTCTTGATGTAATTTATTTCAGAAATTCCAACCGTAACCCATCTGTGTGCGTGTGTCTCTGTAACGGGATGATATATTGGCTTAATCAAATAGGAAAATATGAGTAACCCAGGTCCTGACTCAACGGCAGCTTGCTTTATTATTGTAGCTTAAGGTGCAGCGTGGCCCTGCCTTCTTTGATCCTGACTGCTTGAGTGTGTGAATATGTGTGTATGTGCATGTGTGTGTTTATTGTTTTAGGTGAGGGTGGTACTCAGAGCTATTGGCTTTGATTACAAAAGGTTTAACCTTCTGAGGAACAGAGGAAAGATATTTAGACTGTTTTCGTTGAGAGCATTAACCCTTCATGTGTTTCTCTCAAGTCTGTGTGTGTGAAATCAGAGACAAGGGAGCCCATTACCAAGATCATTATAAACCCAGTGTTTCTCGGGACACAAAGTTCAATAAGACATAGTCCCAGTCATCAATCCTGCGTGTGAGAGAAAGTGTTCAAGCGAAGGAGAGCATACCTTGAGAGCAGCCCCAGGCACAAGCTATGTCATGGCTGCCATTTGCTGCTGATGAAAAATGTAAAACATTTTAACCAGCCATTACCGAGATGCTTTAATGTGCTTTCAATTTGACAAGACCCAGCTGTCATGATTGTTTTGTTTGTTAATAAACACGTAACCTACACTTTGGGGTCAAAAAGAAGGTCTTTAACAAAAGCAGAGTAAAGATGAATAAATATGTTTCAGGAATACAGCACGCATCTATTTTTCCTTCACTGTGAAATTCTGTAGTCTTTTTTGTAATGTTAAATAGTTATAATAATTATTTAAATATATTTAAATTAATAATAAACAATTTTTTTGTGACAACACCCATCTCACTCATTCCACTTAATGTTTTTTTCTGGTGGCGAACTTGTATAATACTGTACTTCTTTTTTTTTACTATTGCAATCAAATTTAGGAGTAGGGTTTTATGATTAGTTTTTTTTTTTGTATGATTTAACTCGTAAGTTAGGATCGATGTGGCATTTTATATATATATATATAAAATTCGTACATATTGTAACTTCTCATTGTTTAGTTTGCGCAAATTTTGTCACAGGTTTTACTCTATTCATTTGCTCGCATGTTCTGTTACTAAACATGGCCTTTAAGGTTCATAAAAAAGCACTGGGAGAGTTGGTGAGAAAGAAAATCGTAGACAGAGTTGCCAATGTTGTCATTCCTTTTAAACCGGAAGAGAGAGGACTCTTGTACAAGTTTGACTAAGCGTTCACATACTCACTGAGAGTGAATGCTCTACAGAACTCTCCCTGAACCCAATGTAATTTCATTTTCAAAGGCTAGGTACATCTGTGATTTGCATTAGCCTGCGTATGTGGGGTTTGTGATGGTGTTAAAACTCTTTCTCTCTTGAACCACCTTTTCATCCCCAAATTTGCTACACATTCACCCCTCTGCAAAAACATAATTATCGCTGCAGCGTGAAGCTGGCCACCATCATTCACCCAGCTTAGGCTTTCTCAAGTTAGCAAATCACCGAGAAAATTGGAGAGGTCTGCAAAGTGTTCAGCACTTATGATCCCATCCCAGATCTCTTAAGAGAGAGAAAGTGTGTGTGTGTGTGTGTGTGTGTGTGGTTGGGGGAACCCCACACCAGAGAACGGCATTAGTTCTCCAACCGTAACATAAACCAATTTCCAAGAGCAGTTTTCTCCTTCATGGTGTAACTAGGAACAAGAATGCATGTTTAAGAAACAAGACATTTATCAAGTTTCCTCAAAAAATGTTCTTAAATAGATAAAAACATGTTAAACAGAGAAAGAGAGAGAGAGAGAGAGAGAGAGAGAGAGAGAGACCACAGAGTGAGGAAATGATTTGAAAGCATTCTGGGAGTGTTTTGAATGCGTGTGGCAAACCGTTTTTCTAAATTATATATTAAATATAATCACATGTTGTAAGGGGGGTGCAAACTTTTGAAGAGCATAAAACATGATCTCTAAAAGATAAATATCTAGGATGTAAAATTTTTGGAGGGAAATCTTATTTTGTGTCCACGTCCTAAATGTCTAAATGGCATATTTAGCACAATATGTGCATTTACACAGACTGTTTAATGCTGAATTTACCCAGATATTACAATTGCGGACAATGTATTATCAGTTTATTGAATTAATGAATATAGAAACTTGAAATGAAACTGTATATTTTTTTAAAGGCTGCTCTGATGCTGCAATTCATTTACACGGAAACAAATCAGCATCAGAATCACCTGAGATGGGTCAGACCTGCATATTTTATGTGGCATTGCATCTTTAACTTGAAACAGGCACAGAGATCCTCAGAGCAGCCTTAAATTGCCTGAAAGATCAGCTTATGAAAATAACAACTACCCTGAAAAAGGAATTTGCAGAAAAATGATAAAGGTATGAAAAAATCAGGAAAAAGGTGCAGGTCTATTGTATTTCAAAGTCCAGACTCTGAGGTTCCAGAAGCAACATGTTTGCTTTGTGTGTTTATATTTTGTAGCGTTGTTATGAATGTGTGTCATTCAGTTTATTGCCACATTTTCTTCCACTACACTTACTCAAAGCTACCCAAGCAACCTCTGACCTTGTGAAACCAAAGAGGTCATCTAAAATAAGTGGGATATGTTGCTGTGTGGTTAAAACCAAAGACAATTGCCGGCAACAAACCACTGATTTGCACTTTCCAGTTCAAATTGTTACTTTTTTGAAGAAACTGATATATAAGCACAATTGTATATTTATAGAAAAGAATTTTCAGGCTTTCAGCATTAGCATTTAGATAGGGATTTTTATGATCATGATAAACATAAATTCAGTAAAATATCTCAAAACCTTTGGCTATAGTGAAAGGAAATTCTGAATGTGAGGTTTCCCTCAGATTGGATTTCCCAGATGTTCTGATTTTACTGCAGTTTTCTTGGTTTGGTTACAACTGAAAATATTTACCCTAAAATAGACTACTGGTACCGTATGTTTAACAATGTTTTTTTTTTTCCTTTGTTGTAATTTTCCCTGAAAATAAGGTAAGCCCAACAATTCTTTTAGCCTGAGCAACCCCTCCCTTCTCGTTTGATGTGCTCTTGAGTATGAGTCTTTGTGTGAGTCTTCTCTTGTTGAGTCACATCCTCATGAACACTGATGTGTGGGGTTTCAACTCTTTTCAAGCGTGTTATTTGAGGCAGAAACAGGGAGACAAATAAAGAAACATATTCAGAGTAATCGAGTGTAAGTATCCTGTTTTGCCCCTTGTGCTGGTATACCTGTTTGTATAAGTGGCTGAATGATTAATTTTCTCATGCTTTGTGAAATGTTTGCACGCCTCCAGTTTTGTACTGAAACCCAAACTCTTAAGCACATCATCAGTATCTCCCCTCCATTACTGGGCAGATTATTCACAGATTGCCAGAAGTCCTGAATTACTCGAGTTCTTGCGTGAGAAGCGAACAGCCTGAAGTTGTTGTTTATCTGCTTTTGTGCTGTATGTCTTTGCTGTGATGTAAACACACACACACAAACACACTTTAGACCACTGTATCCAGGATTCTTTCCAGTTTCTGTATAATAATTTTAATCACTGTGGTTTTCCAATAACACACAACATAGGCAATGAAACTGATTTACTGCAACAGCAGAGATTTTTACAAAATTGTATCACTTTAGAAATCCTTACTGAAAACAAGAAACATATTTTTTTTTTACAGCTCTCCCTCTCTTTTTCTTTTGTGGTACCAGCAGACTTGTGTATGGCTATCATATCTGCTTGATTTTGGGATAACTGGGAACACTCTGTTCTCGAAACATCTTTAAACTACAGGTTAAATTCAGTTAATACAACTATGCTTATGGTATTCTTTGTTATGCTTAGAAATGTTCAGTGAGAAGCTGAAACTGGTAAATCCATTCAAGATCACATTTTTATCCTCAGTATTGTGTCTATGTGCTATTGTTGAGAATCCAAGAAATGTAAAAACATGCAGTTATTTAAATCACAGGTGTGGTCTATTAGTCTGCAGGGAAATCAATACTGTAATGTAAAACATATGCAGCCATGACCGTTTACATATGTGACCCTGGACCACAAAACCGGTCTTAAGTCGCTGGGGTATATTTGTAGCAATAGCCAAAAATACGTTGTATGGGTCAAAATTATTGATTTTTCTTTTATGCCAAAAATCATTAGGATATTAAATAAAGGCCATGAAGATATTTTGTAAATTTCCTACCATAAATATATTAAAACTTAATTTTTGATTAGTAATATGCATTGCTAAGAACTTCATTTGGACAGCTTTAAAGGCAATTTTCTCAGTATTTAGATTTTTTTGCACCCTCAGATTCCAGATTTTCAAATAGTTGTATCTCGGCCAAATATTGTCCTATCCTAACAAACCATACATCAATGGAAAGCTTATTTATTCAGCTTTCAGATGATGTATAAATCTCAATTTCAAAAAATTGACACTTATGACTGGTTTTGTGGTCCAGGGTCACATATAGCTTATTCACCTCTCTCTCTCTCTCATAGATACACTTGTGGCTGGCACAGCTTCCTTATCACAGGTTAAAATCCTGTTGACCACATTTAAAATCTGGGGTTAGGAAAGGTTCTTTGTGGAACCATGGATGCCAATAATTTGTTTAAGAATGCAGAGTTCAGCACCGTTGGGCCTGGCAGCTCTTATAAAAAGGAACTGTAGGTTCTAATAACAAATGATTTATGTGCTGATACAGGTACTTCTCCATCATAAAGTAAAGCATAACGTTTTAAAGGATGATTTAGGAGCATTATTTGCAAACTTGAAGCTTTGCTATGTATGTGGTCTGTAGATGGAGCATTGAAATGAAGCCTCAAATCTCCTCTCCTTTTACCTCTCAAGCATCCACTTAGGGTCTTGATTGGAGTGTTTTGGTTGAAGTCGCGTCAATAGAACCCATACGGCAAAGAATGCTGGTTTGAGGGCGGCCTCTTGAATGTCCGGACGCCTGAAAAGTTTTGGAGTGGAAGGTTCCTCTGTCTCATTAACGGTGGCCTAGGTGTTAATTGGCGATGGGTTGGTCTGAAAGAATAAGTATGTGGACGTAAGTGCTTATCCGACAAGGAGAAAGCGAAGGAGGTGGAGGTGATCTGATGACGGTTAGCTAATCAAAGTACGGAGCCCGCCTTTTGAGACCGCGAGAGGTTAATTACGCATGTGGAGAAAGTCTGACATCACCTTTGCGAAAGCTTATTCGCTAACTAGAAGTTCAAGTGGCTGCATTTCCTTTGCTCATGTTAGCCTCTTGAGGGGCTACATATGTAGGCTACATATATAGCTTATGTGGGGTGTGTGTGTGTTGGAATTAACCAAACAAATAATAATGACAAATACATGATGTTTTCGTACCCATAGACCTAGGCTATATAGATTATGTATATTTGCCCTCGGTCGTTTTAATTGGAATGTTTATTGGTCATGTAAATTTGTCACTAAGAATTAAAAATAAGCTCTTAACATTAATAGCAATGTGTTTTAACACATGACAAACATGTCCTTTTCTTGTGCAGATCAATAATGTAATATATTTTTGTAGCTACAATAATAAACAGTTGCTTTCCTATGAATACCCGTTTATAAAGATATATTTGGAAGAGATCAAATGTAAGTGATTTTAATTGGGATTTGTAGGACAACATTGGCGACTTTCTGCACAGCATTCTTGTTCGAAAAACACTCATCATTCAAAGCACCACTCTGGGATTTCGCCACGCAAATAGTTTCGATCTGTGTGCAGTGAAAGCGCCTGGAAATCTGGAAGAAAAATATTATCATAACTCCATTGTGAGAAATATCGTTAAGAGGGGACCTGCTTTTGGTGGACGTTTGAAGAATTTTTCCGCTGGCAGGGTAGACTGGCCCTTCGGGTCAAACTCCTGCGCTTTATCCTTTGACTTAATCCTCAATAGTACATAAATAATACAGAGACCTTGTTTGCTCAGAAAACATGCCCCCGTAAGAAAGACTTCTATGGTATTTTAAAGGGACTGACTGGCTGTAATGCAATATAAATGATCCTAAAAATCAGAGAAACAAAGATTCACTCAGTTTATTGAGGAAGCAGAAAAAAAGGATTTCAATCAAGCCACATGCCTGCACTCTAAAACATAACATTTTTCATAACATAAAATCTGTAACATCTGTAACAAATGTTTTATTCAAGTCAAAATATTATTTAATATGACTGAATCAGCCCAATTGCCTGCTAAACAGTGTATGTCACAGACCTGCCATCTCTGTTGCTCTTTTTAGAGCTCTGCTCAAATTGGAATCAGTATAGTTACAGTCAGAATAAAGCTTTGGACCACACGCAGTTTAAAAAGAACTTTCCCTGTTTCATTTCCCCCCTAAAGATTTCGGTTGCACGGCGGTCGCGCAGCCAATATATTCGTGGCCTATCATTTGGATCATTGTTCGGTTTCCACGCCAGAAGTTTCAATGAATACGCGCTGTGAAATATAGTTAATATATGGTATGTTGGCATCTGCTATTAACATTATCTAGTTACAGTTTACAACTACAATTAGACGACCTGAAATTTTATGGGAGTTATTTATGTCGTCGGATATAATTGGTTTCAGGAACGTATTTGCCATGTGCAGATCACATTTGCACCGAAACATCTGCTGAGCAAAAAGTGAAAAATGAAAAGGAAGGGTTAATCAAACTTTTCAGGCTTGCAATTTGACTTGGATGATAGAGTGAGGTAATTATAACAGGAAAAAAAAAGCTTTGTGGAATTGAAAACGGGAGTTATTTAAGCTTTAGCCTATTGTTAATGAGAGGCGCTGGAAGTGATGTAAGGTTTTGGGCCTGGTTCCGATGTTATAGGCATCCGCAGCTTTTATGGCGTTCTGGTGGGCCTCAGAGGCGTAAGTGGCTGGCATAGCTAAATCATTCGCGCCTTTCATGTTGTTGGGGATGTTTGCCAATTTTTTTGGTATATTTAGACTGTGCTGAATGACTCACGAGATCCGGTGAGCCAGATTTTTTTTTTTCATCCAACCTTTTAGAGAGATTAGTGACAGGTGGATTCCCATAATGTAGGGAGATCATTCACTGACCTTTCCGTTTCATTTAAATTTGTACACACACATTTTGATACACACGCCCACACACAGACACACTCGGAGGTAAATCTCATAGGAAGTTCTTAAGTTTTGAATGGCATGGCAGCATTCATTCGGTTCAGTTTTAATTGAAAACTAGGCTATAAGACTGACCTGATCCTTTATATTTTTGTGTGAAAAAAAAAATAAAAAAAATAAAAATAAGAGCATTGTGGAATGAATTCGACTTTTGTTAAAAATTTGAACATTCTTAAATGCTATATAAATAATGTTATCATGTGCTCTTCAATAACATAAATTTGCATACTACTAAACATCTGAATTATATTATTTAACAGCTCCTCTGTGGCGCCTTTTTTATAAAGATGAAATGCACTTTTATTAAGTTTATGGAGGATATTCGCAGGGATGGACACTGCTAGAAAATCAAGAGGATTTTATTAATGGTAAATAGGTTGTAAAAGATTGTTTTTCATAATCTGTCTATATTTTTATTACTTGCTGTAATTTAAATCAAGACATACATTGCTGATTTTAGGACAAAAGGTGCTATATGTTATTTTGGCAATATGTGCGGATTTCCCTGCACATTTCTTTGCCACTAAAATCTGCGATGTTCTGCGATTCATTTATTCATTTCAGCAGCTCATTGACAATAGTTTCTCACGTAGACTTAAGAGGGACTTATATAATTAGGAGGCTAAACCTGTGTTGAATAGTTTGCTGAAACATTTTGCCTTATTTTAATGTATTTATTAAAGCCGTTTAAACCGCTTCATATCATCCAGCTCGTGAGTCGTATTTTGAGCAATATTGCCGTTAATTATTTGTTCAATAAACGGATATTTGAATGAAAAAGGTTTTATTTTGATCATTTTAAGTGAAATCTGTTTAAGACAATTGTTTCAGCAATTTGGGAAATTTTGTTACGTTTAAAATGTGAAGACAAACTGTTTAATCATAATCAATACTCCGAAACCGCTAAAATTTTAAAAGACATTTGAACACTATATGGACTAGACAATTTTAAAAATAAAAAATGTAAACAAAACAAATTAATTTATCGACAGTCTAAATTTTGCAAACATTTTACATAGTCCCTGAAAAACATAATTATTTTATATAATCTCATATAAAATAAATTATTACACAGGGATGAAGAAAGATGAGACAATGCATCCGTGTATTCGTATTTAGAGGCGCATTTGGACAATCTGCTAAAATTCCACTTTAACTCTAAAGTGCAAAAAAATAAGCAGGTGGCAGAAGTGCCGTGTCCCCAATTATATATGAATATTAAAAATTCCTCTTTTCCTATTACATAGCCTACATAATTTCTCTCTGCAATCGGCTCGAATTTGCTGTCATGTCTCGGGATAGTGTGAGCTCGAAACCAGATGTTAAATCATGTCTCTTTTTGATGCTCAGAGTTCGAATGATTGGAAAGAAGTTTGTGACACGGGCATTCTTCTCATATTTCAACTCGGAGAAGAAGCTTATTATGATATCGATTATATGATCTCACTCTCACAGTCACAGACTCAAAGTGTTATAATCAAAGCCGGGTCTGTGAGAGATTCGAAACGCTCAGTGAACACATATGCACAGAGTGATATGTGTGTGTGTGTGTGTGTGTGTGTGTCTGTCTGTCTGTCTGTCTGTCTGTCTGTCTGTTTGCGTCTGTGTCTGTCTCTGTCTCTGTCTGTCTGTCTGTCTGTCTGTCTGTTTGCGTCTGTGTCTGTCTCTGTCTCTGTCTGTCTGTCTGTCTGTCTGTCTGTCTCAGTCTCAGTGTCAGTGACAGGGACTCGTCTGGTTGCGTGAGCGATGTAGAGTTAAAGATCGCTCCTGAACTCAAGCGTCTGGTTAAGTTAGTGCGACTCCATAATCCTAAATCTTGTCACAAGGCAACTCTCACTGTCTGCTCCTTGCAGACATGTTACAAAAGGCATATTTCGCTGCTCAAACCAATGAAATTAAACGAATAGGCCTATTCAAATATAAAAAGAAAATATGACAATAAACGGCATTTCTTAGAATGTATCTGAACAATCTCATGTGTGTAAGCAATAGGCTATATAGCTATGCTTGGTCATGTTATTCAATTTATCATAAAATGTTACTTGTACAGTGAATCGTGCAGGTTATTAAAACAATTTTCATAAAAGTTTTTTTTAATAATTAATCTGGTCACCTAATCAATATTTTATTTTAATAAATGAAGAGTTCAGATGCAAAAGCCTCTAAGTGCCATCTGAAATTTTCATCTAAAATTAGCATTTTTAGGCTATCAGGCTCCTGTGTTTAGGTTCAGTAATTTTACTCTGATGGCAATGTATAGATCCTTTTCTATGCAATTAAATTGAAATAACTGAACATAAATGTAGGAGCCTGATAAAAATGCTCATTTTAGATGAAAATTTCAGACGGCACTTATAGAGGCTTTTGCATCTGAACTCTTCAAATATTTTCCATTTAATATATCCTTATAGAATCAACCTCGGTCATCCTGGAAATTGTCATGTGTGACGATGTAAAGTTCAATAGGCAGATGTTAGTCTGGTACAGTGGCGGCTCCAAGATTTTTTGTTGGGGGTGCTAAGGGGGGCTTAACAGTTCAGAGGGGGTGCTAAAAAAAATTGAGAGAAAGTTTTTTTATATACAGCAGCTTCGAAAAAGAGATATTTTACTTTTTTCTGTGGTATTAAACTTCTCATATGCCACTGTCATTAGTAATATACTAATGCCAACGGCCAAATATGACACTTACAAAGTAATATAATTTACGAATGAATATAGAAAAGAGAGAAAGTTGGGATTTTTTTTCAATTCAATAAAAACAACTTTTTTTTTTTTTTTTTTTA
>JAFVLL020021581.1:0-12231 GCA_021397915.2 Tor tambroides
GGACAAAGTAAAAAATGAAAGAGAACAAGAACAAGACAAGACAACAAGAGGGAGACAAGCAATAGACAATTAGAGAAAGAGAAAATGATAGAAAGAGACAGTGAACTTGCTTCACTAGAGACCAAATCAGTTCTCATACTGAACCAAAGAGACATGCTAGGTCTGTTGCGATTATTTGAACTAATCACAATCATTTGCAAATACTGTGATTGTATACTTTAAATTACAGTCACATACAACATCCAGCATAAAAGAATTGTAAAGGGATAGTTCACTTGTATATATACACATATATACACACACACACACACACACACACACAACACATACATACACAACACAAGGAAGTATATGTACACATATATACACACAACACAAGGAAGAGTAGCTTAAATAATGATGCATTTCTACAATAGCAAGATTAACTGAAGGATTTTGCGTAATGCTGCATTTAATTGGTATATTTTTAGCGGTATGCTAAGCTAAATGCTATTTTTCAAAAGTGAGCTGTGAACACCTAGCAAAGTAACCTAGACCCCTCAGAATCAGATCAGTGACTTGTGGCAGTGTGCTGTTTCCCATAGGAACAAAAAGACTTCAGAGCAGTTTCTTTGTTCTAGAACACTCTAGTCTAGTGTTTATGCAGCAGTTAAGCCAGAGCCCAAACCACTCTCTCAGATCAGAGTTCAGACAGAGGAAGACTGTGATCACGGGCGTCTGTAATGCCTGACATTGCTTTGTTCATCACTCTCTCACTCTTTCTTCGGAGTGTGAGAGAAGCTGGGGAAGTGCAGTGAGGCAATGTGTGTGTGTGTTTGTGATGAGAGAGATAGAAGATTCACATCTTTCGCTTCTATGCCAACAGGCTGAAGGATATTGACATTTCTCTGTGTACAAACAGCACTGGGTCTGTAAAATTCATTTAATCAGTATTGTGGAAGCTACTTTAAATTTCTAGCTACTCTTGGGTGGAAATATACAGAATATTCAAGCAATATGATCCGAACGAGAATGCTGTTTTTCTGAACATCATGGCTGGTCATCACAGCCTGTTATGGTTATATTAGCAACCAACAGTTGCTGGTTGTAAGTGTGTTAAGAAATAAGTTAATATTGAGTAACTTACTTTCTAAACACAATATTTCCAACAAAACTGAGTAAGCGGAGCAAATGATTCAATGGCTCCCTCATTATGCCAGTCATTGAATTAATTCCTGAATGAATCAGTGTTGCTGAATGAATCCACTGAATGAATGACTTATTAACTCACTTAAAGACAATCATTGTTGCCACCTACTGGCATAACAATGTAACTTACACAAAGAGTCTGAACAATCCCTACCCCTAATGCACACACTGATAGCCTATTGTTTGATCTATTACAATATTTAGTTGTAATAAACTTTAATGTAAGGGAAAATTAAACTTAATTAATATTAAGATTGACAGAATGCAGTTGTGCATAAATTTATTGTTACTTATTGCAGGAAATGTACTTTACTGCATCCTAACCAAAAATGAATGGTTTACTGTCAATTGTGCATTTTTAATAGACAAAATAGGCAATATTAATATAGCTAACTGCATCACATTCAGTAATATCTACGGTTATAGATTTGTGTTATTTATTTAATTTATTCATTTTTTAATAAGCCCTCAAAATATTCACAGAGAAACGTGTGGGCCACATGAACTGGATTTTTACAAAGCCAAATTTTTGTCCCAGTCCAACCCTGCTCTCTATCGTTGCATTCAATACAGTAGGTTTATAACGTGTAGACCTTCAGATGTCTATATTTGGTTTCCAGTGATCAGCACTGAAACATGGAGCACATTTTACCCCCCAACGGTCTCAGCTCCATTATCTTCGCTCATTCAGCTACGCACTTCACACGCCAAAAGCTCCTTAGGTGTCTCAGCAGCTAATTGCTCTTGATTGCTGGTCTAAATTTAGACCATTTAACCTCAGGTGAACACACGGGAGGGCTGACACACAAGTAGACAGAACCTAATTCTTGGCTCCAAGTCCATTTTGGGCACACAGCCCTAAAAATCTTTTTAAAAACTCACTGACGAATTAAACATACTGAATACCCAGAGACCAGCCTCATACAAAGTCATGAACACATTTGGTGCGCTGGGCCAGCTGTCACAGAGCAAGTCAAGAAAGAAAATCTCAGAAATGCTTTTAGTTCCTAGAAACAGCATGCGAACGGCCAGAATCGTACCCTTGATCAATACTTTACGCCACAATATGCTGTGCATGCTGTTGTGAACTGGCATTTTCTCTGAATTAATGGTTCTCTGTGTGTGGCGCTATTATAGAAAAATAGAAGACCAGTGAACCAAGCGAACAGTACCTGCAGTGCTTCGCAGAAAGTCGGCTACTTAACGAAAGAGAAAAGGAGAACTGCTGAGAGAATAGTGTGAATGCCTGACATGAAAAAGGCAAATGGAGTAGTAAGCTCTTGTATTAACTGAGAAAAAGCCACAGTGTGATGTAATAGTTTTACAATGAAGGGTGCTTTCCCTGGTCCATGGCTCCCTGAGGAGCATGTGAAATTGCACTAAAATGAGGAAGCCAAGAAAGACATTTTTGAGTTCATCTAGTTCGTGCAATTGAAAGAAATGCACTTTTTCTTTGATTGTGAAAACATTTTGCAGTGAAGTTATGCTTATTAAGACTTTTACTTTCTCTATAGGCAAGAAGACCTGACAGGCCTGATCTGAGAACAAACCATCCAACTGGTTCGGTTGGTTTATATATATATATATATATATATATATATATACACACATACACACACACATATACAGTGCCTTGCATAAGTATTCAAACCCCTTCATTTTTTTCATGTTTTGTTATGTTGCAGCCTTATGTTAAACCGCTTTAAATTACTTTTTTCCTACAACAATCTACACTCCACACACCATAACGACAAAGCAAATAACAGGTTTTTAACATCTCTGCAAATTTATTAAACATAAAAAACTTAAATGATTCCATTGCATAAGTATTCAAACCCTTATCTGAGACAGTTGAAATTGAGCATTCATATTGCTTGTAGATGTTACTACACTTCGAGTGAAGTTAACCTGTGGCAAATTCAATTGAATGGGTATGATTTTTAAAGGAACACAAGTCTTAATATAAGGTCTAACAGCTGAAAAGGCATATCAGAAGAAAAACCGAGCCCTGAGGTCAAAAGAACTGCCTGTAGAGCTCAGAAACAGGTTTGCGTCAAGCCACACATCTGGGGAACTGTTCAGAAAAAATTCTGCTGCATTGAAGGTTCACAGAATCACGTAGCATTTATTATCCATAATGGAAGAAGTTTGAAACAACCAGGACTCTTCCTAGAGCTGGCCTCCTGGCCAAACTGAGCAACTGATGGAGAATGGTTTTGGTTAGAGTGGTGACCAAGAACCCGATGGTCACTCTAGTTGAGCTCCATGATCATATGTGGAGATGGGAGAAACCTACAGAAGGACAAACTTCACTGCAACACTCCACCAATCTGGGCTTTATGCTGGTTTGGCAAGTATCAATCCTCTCCTCAGAGAAGACACATGAAAATACACTTGGAATTTGCAAAAAAGCACCTAAAGGACCCTCAGACTCTGAGAAACAAGATTCATGGGTTTGATGAACCTCAATTCTAAGCATCATGTGTGAAGGAAACCAGCTCTGCTCATCACCTGCAGAGTACCATCACAAAAGTAAAGTGTGGTGGTAGCAGCCTCATGCTGTGGGACTGTTCTTCAGCGCCAGAGACTGAAGGACACATCAGAGTAGAAGACAAGCTCAATGCACCAAAATATAGAGATAGCCTTAATGAAAACCCAGTCCAGAGCATTCAGAACCTCAGAATGGGCAGAAGGCTCACCTTCCAACAAGACAATGACCCTAAGCACACAGCAACAGTGGCTTATAGACAACTCTGTGAATGTCCTTGAGTGGCCCAGCCACAGCCTGGGCTTGAACCCAATCAAATATTTCTGGAGAAACCTGAAAATGTGAATCTGCCCACATCCAACCCGACAGAGCTTGAGAGGTGAACAGATGAGGTGAAGAATGGCAGATAATTGCCAAATACTGATGAGCAAAGCTTGTTGCATCAAACAAAAAAAGATTTGAGGCTATAAAGGTGTACTTCAGCTAAGTACTGAGTTAAGGGTTTGAATACTTATGCAACATACTTATTTTAGATTTTTTATTTTTTATAAATTTACAAAGTTGTGACAGTTCTGTTTTTGCTTTGCCATTATGGTGTATGGAGTGTAGATTAATGTGGAAAAAAAAGTAATTTAATGCAGTATAACATAAAGCTGCAACATAACACGTGAAAAAAATGAAGGGGTTTGAATACTCCTGCAAGGCACTGTATATATACATTTTTCAAAAAAAATCATGGAAAGGTTTATGGAAATATCCAGTTCATTCCGTGTATATTCTGTAAAACTTGTCTTGAACAATAATCAAGGGCATCAAACCTTTGTGATCGAAACTTTACTACATTACAATTGTAGTATTACAATTGTAATGATGATTACAGTGGTTAACAAACCAGGGCTAGTTATGCAGGACAACCAGAAGAGATCTGCACTTTGGGTTTTTTAATAAAGGCCTTTTTGACAGGCGAGGTACAGTGGTGGTGAGGTTTTAGATCATTTTTATTATTTTTCATCATTTTCTGAGTGCTTCTGATCAATAATGTAGATGTTTCAAACTGTTCATGCAGGGAATGAGAGGGTCAGGAATGATGGTGTCAATAATTGTGTGGTGGGAGACCTTATTCTCCCTCCTGGGGAAACAATGTCAAGAATCAATCTCCATTTATCACCAATCAATGGACTTGTCTTTACAACTCACTAAAGAATCGATGGGACGTCGACCCGCCTGTAGCATGTGCAAATATAGCACAACACAAACTGACAGTTTCTCAACAGCAAAAAGGGGCCCGAGGTAAACAAAAGCTTTGACTGCATGGCGGCAATAGAGACGGGCCGATCAACATTTTGAGAGGTCAATAGCGGCTAATGAACTGTTTTGACAACACTGAGTGAGTCTTAATGATAGTGAAGGTTTATTCAGTGACTAGTTCTAATAGCAGTTTCTGATACTTCCTTTTAAAACCACAAGTGGCACTGGCTTTATTAAATACACTATATCAGTTCAATGAGAAATCATATGTGGATGCGATCATATGCGATCATAAAAATATAAAATATATAAAAGTAACTGTATAATTTGAATGCATTTTTCATTTTTTACGTATTTTTCAATGAATTAATGTATAGGACAAAAAGAATGTCATGTCATTGACCCACATGCTGTAACTTTTAAACTATTATAGTAATGTGACCAGCAGCATTTTTTCTTATTTTAGAAAAATCACAACAAATCTGTATAGTTCTAAATATGACTGCTAATGTGAATTATGGTGATCCTGAAAAGAAGATCACTTAAAAGCTTGAGACAGTGAGAGAAAAGAGAGGGTGGTGGCGTAGGGAGAAAGGGATACTCGCTGTCCATAGCCATGGCAACCTGAAGTTTCTCCTGCATGGCCTTTATCAAGATAACAATCTTGTGGGTGTGTTGCTATGGCAACAATCCAAGCCAGATGAGCCAGCTGCATTTTTTTTTTTTTGGTGCTCCGCGGAACATCAACACACTTCAGACGCTTTGGGCCGCCGTTACATCCCCAACCAACAGTACAGCTAATGACCAGAGACAGAGGCTTCACGGCACTGGGGCAAAGGCTATCTGCAATCAACACCTCCAAAGACCACCCAGTGCTGACAGAGAACACTGTGACTGTATTTTAGAAGTTTTTTTTTTAACCAAAAAACACAAAAAACAAAACAAAACAAAAAACAAAAAAACAGAAAAACATTTTTTTAAAGCATAAATAAATAAAACATAAATAAATTTGATTAATTTTTGAAGGAACGTGACACTGAAGACTGGAGTAATGGCTGCTAAGAATTCACTTTTTCCATCAAAGGAATAAATAATATTTTAAAATATAATAACATAGTTGTTTAAAATTATAATAATATTTTACAATATTACTTTTTTTCTGTAATTTTGGTATAAATATATATTTAGAAAAACAAGTTAACAACATGCAAAGTGAAGATAAATACACTAACAATTTTATTTATTTAATTTGATTTTATGAATATATAAAAAAGATTTTTATGGATATGATGATAGGAAGATAGAAAGAACGATAGATAGAATGATAGAACAATAGACAGAACGACAGATAGATAGATAGATAGATAAACAGACAGAATGATAGATAGACGGAACGATAGATAGAACGATAAATAGAACGATAGAATGATAGAACGATAGATAGATAGACAGATAGAAAGATAGAAGGATAGACAGATAGATAGATAGATAGATAGATAGACGGAACAATAGACAGAACAATAGAACGATAGATAGAACAATAGATAGATAGAATGATAGATAGAACGATAGATAGATAGATAGATAGATGGAACAATAGAACGATAGATAGATAGATGGAACGACAGAACGATAGATAGAACGATAGATAGACAGACTTTTTTTTAAAAATTAAAAAATTAAAGAGTCAGTCATGAACTGGTGAAAGGCACTGCTGTTCTAAGATGTCATCCCAATCTTTGGCACGAGGTTAAGACTTTCTTTAAAGCTCCATGTCTGTAATAAGCATGTCCCTTTCAGACAGCCCCAGTGGAGCACAGCTATTCTGGGCCAAGGTAGGCGGGTGAGCCCCTGGCTTCAGTCAGGGTCAGACACATACGTATTTGCAGAAGGCCTTGATTACAGTCATCCAATTCAGAGTCATTATCGTAATCGCTAGTCGGTGCGGGTATAGAAAAACAGGGTACTTGATTAGTACCACTGAGCTACCAATTATGTACATGATTAACAGAGTTAATTAGCAGTGTAGCAGTAAATGCGTAAATGGGGCAGACTTTGATCAACTTTATCCAGGATGATACAGGTCTGGACTAGCTTTGGGAACTGGGCCAGGATGTCACAGTGAACAGTTGAGATGCCTGTGTTTTTTTAATCGCACATTATGCTACACACACAGTATAGTACAATATTCCAGCTGTTTTCCAGACACATTCATACATGCACCCATATACAGACTGAAAGAATGCAACCTATGTAATTCACACTTCATTGACGTTGTCCTTGCAGCTCACTGTGAAAACCAAGACTGAGGTGAGAGAATAAAAGGCTGAGAGAGAAAGCAATGAAGAAAGAGGGGAACATAAACTCTATTTTAAAGGAACACTGGTGTCTAAATGAAGGACAATCTACAGTTGATGAAAACTGCCACTCAATCCTCTTAAAATGGCTTTTAAATGCTAAAAACTACATTTATAGCTCTTTGGCTAGATCTAGCCATTCTAGGGTTTAACATTTTGTTTCATACTTTTTTTTACAGAAATGTACTTGATGTGTTTTATTTGTCACACATTTTATTAAATATATAATGTACCTAATCTCATTCATTTAATCTCCATTTCCTATAAAATAGTGTGTTTTTAACTTGTTTTTCCTATAGGGCCTGTATTAATTTTTCATAATTACTTGGACTTTATACTCAAAATGTCCAAATAATTAGTGAATGACTGGTACGGGTAAATTTACAGATAATTTAAGAAATTTTCTATGAACATCTTTTATGAACTATCAAAAAAAAAAAAAAAAAGTGTCTTATTTACAATGACTTTGCCTCAGGATCTGAGACACAGAAATGAAACTAGACAGGTTAATGTCTTTTTGCTAAAAACAAAGTAACTCTTTGGCTAAAGACTGTATATTTGTTTTTTCATTCTATGGTTTACAATTTTGTTTTATACTTTTTTACAGAAATATATGCATACTTTATTTGCTGTATATATTTTTATCTGACATTAAATAAATCTAATCTTATTTATTTAATCTCCACTTCCTGCAAAAGAACATGTGTTGTTTTCCCCAGGCTGTAGGGCCTGTACCAGTTGTTCATAATTGCCTGGACTTTGTACTCAAAATGTCCAAATGCTTAGCTTAACAACCAGAATGTCCAGGTAATTTCACAAGAAAAATTTATTTGAAACTTCCTGAAGTAAAAACTCTTATGAACTATCACTTTTCCAAAAAAAAATAAAAATAAAAAAATAAAAATAATAATAATAATAATATTCTAAGATGAACAGAAATTAAGCTGGTAAACTTGCTTATATATGGACAATTAAATCATGTACATTTTCTCATGTCTTGTTCAGTTTCATAATAGTCAACAGGAATTTTAGTGTCTCATATGTGTAACCAAGAACAGATGTTTTGTCTCTGCATTGTGTCGCAGTAACAGTGAAGTTGTGTCAGACTAACATCTATTAAAGAAACATGGCTACAAAGAACACATCAGAGATATATTTCAATTTGAAAATACTTGTATCATGCCAGAATACAGAGTTTAGGGTGCAGGGTAGGTAAGGGATAAGGTGATATATCATTATTTAGACCTATAAACACAGATGCACATAACCCATCCCAGCCATACAAATCCACACGATTCAATTTCACAGGAGGCTGACGCACATGACACTGAAATTAAATTGAAAACTGAAATTGTCCATTTGTTTGCTGTGGACAGTTGGTAGAGTATATTGAATTACACATGCCTCCATGGTCCTATTGTGCTCGAGGAATACTGCAGTGGAAAGACATAATCTGTCTTTGGGGAAATATAGAGATTGCAGTGTGGGTCTTCCTCTAATGACAGCAGCAGTTCAGCAATGGGAAGAGAGAGAGTGTGAATAGATTACAGACAGACAGCTCTCCAATGTCTCACAAGCACTTTAGAGTGAAAATGCTGAGTCATTCTGAATTCTAAAGTATATTATTAACCCTATAAAGCTTACTAGATCATATAACATGAATTTCTAAGGCCCCTAAATTATGAACTTGATCAAACTTTGCTGAAAAACCTGTTGTAATCAATCTTCTACATGCCTTCCATCTTCTGATTGATAGTTCATACTTAAGTAAAAGGCCTTCCAACTTCAGGCTGCAGTATGCATATATTTGCTGTGAAATCTTTAATCATTTTTTTTATTTTAAAGAACTTTTATTTGTACAGGAACTGAGACTTTTGAGGAACGTTTATTTGTACATCAGTCATTGTATTGCATTGCATTATATGTTTTGATCATAAAACTAAGCATTTTTATATAATCTTACAAAGACATAGGCCTGTTATTTGGAAATATATTTATATGTGTTTAAGTACTCTGTGATACTGACATAGAAAATCTCATTGATTTACAATACAAGCTATTACAGTTTCATCTTACTTTTTGGCCATATAAATATACATCAAAGTATGAGCTCCTTTTTCCTCATTATATCATACTATAGGGGCTATTAAAGTCTGATGTATCAAATATGACACAAAACACATATACAAACTTCTTTAAGATTTTTGGAATGAAATGTTTCAAAAATATCAATATTATTTCATATGTCAGGCTTTACAGGGTTAAATGTACGACATTGTATTGTATGGGTGGGGATATAATTTAGGAACATATGGCAAAAGAATAGCTTTGGTATTCCAGAATTGTAGACAGGGGCGGCGCCAGAGAATTTTGAACGCAGGTGCTGAGGGGGTGCTAGATCAGTGACGGGGGAGCTGGGCAATTCATAGTAAATATGACCAAAACAGGTTGTTATAATTTTTTTTTTTATATGAATAATAAAATCGCTATATAGGAGCATTTCAAATGTTTATGAGGAGTGTGGGAGCTTACTGTGTGACATGGGGTCGCCCGCGCAATCATTTTTTTTTTCCTGCGGAAAGAACTTAAAATAGGCTACTCCGTCATTTTTGGATGTGCTTTCTGTCGTCTCACAGGCAGTCTCCGTGAATGGAGCGCGTCACAACAATGAACCAGCTCACAGACATCAGAAATAAATCTGCAGAAAGCTTGAAAACCAATTTAAATACAAAACAAATCTTCTCTGATTATGTAGTCCGTAGTATAGGTGCATTTCTCTATTAAAGGCACGTCCATTACTGTGGAGATGGCGAGTCAGCGCCGGCATTCGGCAGCTTCATCCTTGCAGCCGACACTGACTGAGAAAGCACGAGTTTATTAATACATAATTAAAATGTCTTCTTTTTCTCGATGAATTCATAAGCATTACTTTAGCCGTGCTTTGCAGCAAGCTTTATGCGTGCGCTTGAGCGCGGAATAGGCTATAATACGCCTAAACGCCTATGGTTTAGTAGGTTATTATACAATCAATTTAATATAAACGTGCGACTAGTTGACTAGAAAAATCTTTAGTCGGGGGCAGGCCCACTTGGCACAGGAACGGATCCATTTTTAAAATAAAATGCTGACATTATGTGCGACTGAAAATCACGTCATGTTGTATTGCATTGCGGTAGTTACGCATGTGTAATGAGTCAAATGTTTTTATTTTATTTTTATGGGGGTGCTTTGGTTTTTCTTGAGGATGCTGGCGCAACTGCTAGCCCCTCCCTAGCGCCACCCATGATTGTAGGTATGTAAATGCATGAAAAGTCCATGAGAAGTGTTATAAGAGCTGTGTTCCTTTTTTCATGTGGAGCGCCAGGCAATCTGCCGAATGTGGTTTTATAAGCAAGTGAAGGCTAGTACAGTTACACAATTCACTCTCTTTATCTGTTACCTCACAGTGAAAGAAAGAAAGAAAGCTCAAAAAGAGATTGCGTTCTTGTTTTATGGCTTGCTTCCATTCCATAACGTCACGTCAAGGTTTCGGTTGATAACGTGATTTCACTTCCCTTTTCACTACCTTACGTTTAGTTACACAGCACTGGTGGTACTGTAGGTCTGTTTGTGCCACCGAATCAACAAAGATAACGCATATGTGGAATTTGATAACTTGCAGATAGGTTAGTAAACGTATAAATTTAGGCTGCGTCTCAAAACCCACTGAGCTTACTGAGACAACATTTTAAGCACGTTCTGGCCCAGATTATGTCTAGATAGCAGCTCACAGAGTCATAATAGTGGCATGAAGCATATAGCTCCCCTCCCTTCTCTCTGGTCTCACAACATGACCTACCTTGCGTTGGTAATTATGTTCGCTAACGTGATCGCAGCAAGCTAGGACTTATTCTGGGCTTTCAGAAAGTTTAGCGCACTTTTATCAAAGTGAATTTTTGCGTTTACTTAAAGATAATAATAGCCCGGATTTCCCTTCTTCATTTTAAGTAGCCTTGGGGTGCCTAACCGCGAGCAGATCTGGAATCAAAGTGATGTCCGAATCGTTCTTCGAGTCGGATCTTTTCAGTGATACATTTGAACCTGATCACTAACGCGGTCTGAACGATTCGTCCACAAATCTGATTGAATCTGTTCTTTAAATCACTTGAAAGATTCCAATGAACGGAGAACATATCTGTTGAACATGTTTTCAAGAACCAATGAGTGGGCTGACAGTAAAAGCATAGGATTTGTCTTAAAATGTGATGGTAAAATGTTACAAAGAAAATTAACTGGAAATATGTTTACAACTGACTGACAATTTTAGCAACAGGCTTAGGAAGAAAGTAAGATTTAACTTTTTCAACCTAGCCTATGTTGTTGAGTTTAATATAAATGCAAATTAGGCTATTTAGGTTCTAATTGACATTGGTTTGAACTGAATCAAGTTGGACACATGAAATTAGATCATATTGTAGGCTTTTAACAAACTTAATTTAATTAAACATGCAAATAGCAAACTGTGCTACATACTTTATATTTATCATCTTTATTGGAATCGTTAATCGCATGTAATATACTATGTCATAGGAGACCACGCGATGATGCAATTACGTCATGATTTATTAAAAAAAAAGTTCAATCTGTATGCGATTCTTTGAAACGAACTGTTCAAAGGAACCGATTCTCTGAATGAACTCGGACTTTCCATTATAGTCTTTCAAGCTCAACATTACATCAAGAGTCATGTGCTACCTTGTGCGTGCCTGGAAGCTTATTTAATGTCGAGACATGTAAAACGAACCTTATAACCACTATAAGGGTGGCCATATAGCCTACAAAACACTTCAAACTGTATCTGTAGGTTTATTAAATGAAACCTAGATTTAAGACATTTCCATTTACACGTCCTTACCTGCGATGTCCCATAGCTGTAGCCGCACTAGTGTTTTGCTGTCCCAGTTGAGGACT
>JAFVLL020021582.1:0-24338 GCA_021397915.2 Tor tambroides
TTTTTATTGTAATATTACATTTTTACTGTATTTTTGATTAAACAAGATTAAATGCAGTCTTGGTGAGCATAAGACACTTCTTTCAAAAACATTAAATCAAAAAATCTTTATTCCAAATTTTTGACAGCTAGCATATAGAATATATTGTATTAGAATATTATAACATATAATAAATAATATTATATAGATTAATGATCACAAATTTCATATTTTTGGTGATATGCTGTTGCATTAAGGGTACCAATGTGCAATTCTGAGTGAGAGAAAACCCATATATTTTGTGCACTGCTAGTTATGTTCAGTTTACCCCAGATCAGGCCAATGAATGAACACTAGGGAGTCCTCTGTGCTGTTTATCTTGGAAATCCTCTCAACACTGATTGGATGTTGTAGATCCTCATTTCCCGGGTTGGTCATGAACATGTAATTTCTCTCTGTTGTGCACACACTCTTGAACCCAACAAAAGTTGTGTCTGGGGTCAGAAAGAGAAAACGGTAATTATTTTTTATACGAGATCTTCGTCGACTGCAGAAGATTTTAAACTGGAGATTCATAAACATTTCGAGACTCACCAGAGACCATCATTATACCAGCTATGGCGTTGTAGCTCATCAGTCCAGTGAGAGGTTTTTGTGGTCCATTGTTATGGTTCGATTCAAACGTAGGCCAGCAAATTCCAGACCGGCCACCTGTTGAACATACAAATGCAGTTAGAATTAATTCAGAAAATTGATCAATTATGTGAAATTCATTCAGTAGTGAATGGATGGTTCTATAATATGTATTGTACCATTAGGAGGACGTGGGGCCTTGTGACTTCTGCTGAGTGCAACGTAGGTCATTGTTGTGGATAGACTGTCAAAACAGTTGAATTTGGGGCTACTGCCCACAATCAGGGAACCCTGGAGAGATTATTTTTAAAAATATATAAACAATTAACAGGATGCAAATGCTTTCTTGGTTTTGAATGAAGAGACATTTAGTGCATCCTCACCTGTACACGGACGGTTTTGTCAGAGTATGCATGGCTGAGCGAGGGAGGACTGTAGATTAAAGACATGATTCCCATTCCATTATCAATCAGGCTCACGTTGGAAATTAACACATTCATGGATACCTGGAAGTGAGGAGAGAACATTAATTAAAAACAAGATCAGTATGCAATTGTATAACTAGCAATTATAGTAGGAAGTTTGTAGATTATTGATCATACTTGGACATAAATGCCAAAATCAAAGCTTCTCCAAACAGTGAATCCCTGGATTTGAGAGCAACCAGGAAGTCCATCTTTATTCATGTAGAGTCCATACAGACCACCGTGCGCCTCATTCTGACTCCACTGTGCCACTAAATTTGGAGCACCTTTTGACATTGTTGAAATAATTGAATCAGTAAATAAAGAACATGAAATGTTCTTATGAAGGCACAAGATAATGGTACCATATGTAATTGTGCATGTTTTTTTCCATCATCTAATACTGTATCTAGTCTAATACAGTATCAGTATCTAATACAGTAATAACACTTAAATGTTTTTTTTCATGCTGGATGTTATATTGTTGTGATGTAGCAATTAAAACAATTTTAGTTAAGTGATTTATTTTTTATTTACACAAAATAGTATATAATTTAAATATCTGCCATTTATTGGTAATTGGTCATAACATGCAAAAATGATCAGCTTATCAGTATCATCCAGAATTTTTAAATTGTGCATTGATACTTAATACTAAAGTATTTAAGCCTTGGAATTAACGACTTTGAAAGAAAGTGACAGTGTTCATTCTAAGTATTTAATTAATTTCCTCTTTTAAAACAAGTTTTATATACCTGGACATGGTTCTCCATCAATTCGGTATCCCACGCTTTCATAGCCAGCAACAATATTCCCTTGAAGAATCACATTGGTTGCCTCACTCACCTAGAAAATGAACAATAATACATCAATTCTTTATCTGGTATTTATCGATGATTATTCAGCAAATACATTTCTCTCTGTTGTCACTAACAAAAAAAGTACTGTGAAAAGTACATGACAACATAATGGGGTTTTTTTGGACTTGTACCACATCTAAATAGGATGGTAAATGTATAATGGTAATCATTCTGTATAACAAAGTACCATCTGATCACAGTACTATTCTGTGAAGGGTACCTCAATGGCTGCATTCCATTCAAAGTTGAATTCCTCCGCTCTGCCATTGTATGATCCAGACCACAGTGTCATTGTAACCAAGTTCCTCCTGACCACATTTCTGTCACCCCAGACTCTGATTCCTGGGAAATTAGAATAGAATAGTTATAGTGCTAAATTATACCCTGCTGAATAGTGATTACATTTTGTTTTTAAGTATTTCCCCTATTGTGTTAACAGTTGGCTACCACTGAATCTGTACCTTCTCCAACTGTGTGATGGATCACGTTGTCTTCGATACTCAGTCCATCTGTCCCGAAAACACCGATAGCAGGAGAAAACCCGTCATGGAAAGCACACCCCTTGATGTAAGACTCACCAACCACCTAAAAATTTAGTGACAGTAAGTAGTTAGTTGGTTAGTTAGTAGTAGTAGTTGGCAGGAACCTGTGAATGTGATGATCAAGAATGTGCATGTACTATATTAAGAATTGCTCTCACCGCTCCTAAGTTAAAAAACACCAGCGAGTATCGTGGGTCTGACAGGTCGTTCCATCCCTCCTGCCCGGTGTGGTAGAACTGAACATTTCTGATCTGGGCTTTTCCTATGATGCAAGTATCATCAGCATTAATGAGTTTTTGTTTTTACGCTGTGCTGGAAAGGGCTGATTAGCAAGTGATCCTCTGTACTCAAATACAGAAATATTATATTGACACTAACTTCTTTAAATATAATTGCTCAGAAGATTTTCTCTTATTTAAAACAACAAATCATTATTATTTTTTTCTGATTTCTCTCATTTATTTCCATGTGAATGGGCCTTATGGTTTTGTGTAGCCTATAATTTGTCCTACTTGTATTTCAAGAAAGAGGCCCAACATGAGTATTTTATGAAGTTTATACCTCTGAAATTGATTCCTCCGCTGAAGAAGGTTCCCACCAGAACTCTGGCTCCATAAGACTGTGTGTTCATTTCTGGATACTCCTGACCAATGATCTTGATGTTCCTGGTCAGTAAAGCCACATTGCCTGCAAGCTGATAACTTCTTGAAGTACCTTGTACACTGTAGCTCTCTCCTATATGACCAGATACATTTAATATTAAATCTAATGCATTTATTTAATACAATTCTTTAATTATATACTACCGTTCAAAAGTCTGGGGTCAGTAAGATGTTTTTTTTAAAATGAAATTAATACTTTTACTCAGCAAGGATGCATTATATTCATAAAAAGTGACAGTACAAACATTTAATTTTACAAAATGTTTTTATTTTAATTAAATGTTTGTTTTTTTTTCTTCTTAAATTCTGTTCATCAAAGAATCCTGAAAAAGTGTGTGGTATGTGCAAAACTTTTAGGAAGCACAACTGTTTTCAACATTGATAATGGTAAGAAATGCTTCTTGAGATCCAAATCAGCATATTAGAATGATTTGTAAAGGAAATCTTTGTCGTTAAAGAAATATATAAAATTTAAAAATATATTAAAATGGAAAACCAGTATTTTAAATTGTGATGATATTTCACAATATCACTGTTTTACTGTGTTTCTAATTAAATAAATGCAGTCTTAGTGAGTATAAGATGTTCAAAAACATTCAAAAATCTAACCAACCCCAACTTCTGAACAATATTTAACATCTTATCAATACAGCACAATGTCTATTATTGCTATAATGGATCTAGGGGGACTAACCAATGTGTGTGTATGATAAAGGCTGGTCCAGAGTCAATGTGCGGCCATAATCTGTGACCGCAGTGATGGTGCGGATTTCTGTCTGCCAAGGGTCATAGCTGGTGGTGGACAGCAGAATCTTATCCCCAACCTGGAGGTAATAGTGTTTTTATTCAAACAAACAGGATTCGGAGCACAAACAGAGCTTGGAATCTAAATGGAATCTGCAAATCACGCAAGCAGCTTCAATTGTTTTTTTTTTTTTGTTTTTTTTTTTTGGTCATTTTTAAGAAAGCTTCTGACCTTCCAGTCCACAGATTCCTGTAGTGAGATAGTGCTGTTTCCTGCTTGGGATGTGCTAGCAAGCTTAGTGTGATACACGTTGTGTGGAATGCCATACAGGTCAAGAGATCCAAACACACCTAAAAGCCAAGTTTTCTACTGAAATGAACACGTTTAAGTTGGCAAATGATTAATTTAGTAATGAGATATCTTTATTTTTACCAAGCACTTTAGACCCTTGGTTTAGTCCAGATGGTAATAGCCAGTCTGGTGTGGAATGGCTTCCTCTCAGTATGATCTGTAGTTGACCTCTGAAGGGTTCATCAGGCCAGCCAGCAATCAGACGTCCACCCTGATTGAGTGAACATGTACAGATGGAGTAAGTGTATTTAATATGGACAGAAGTATCTAAATTAGTACACATGAGGAGTCTGGTTCTAGTTGGTGTAATTATCCTAAAATGTCTGTGCAGATTTGAATGTAGTTATGTACGTACTTGAATGGAGATATATGTGGCATTCAGAACAATGTTGTTATATTGAGAAACACTGCTGGTGGAGGTGCCATTGTTTGTGTCTGGAATCTCCAGAACTCCAACTATTTTCAGCTTGTTCAGGGAGGGGACTACAACATCCACAACCATCCAAATGTCTTTGAGACAGAATGAGATATTTTGAATTTTTTGGCCACTTTAATTAAAATGACATACCATATTGTTGAATAGCTTTTCCTTTCTGTCTTTGCTTGGGATTTGTGACATTAGAGATGCTTACCAGCTGGAATAATCACATCAGAGCCTTCTTGTGGCACGTTGAAGTTGTTCACTGAGCTTGACCTCCAAAATGATGTATTTGACCAGCGACTAACCGCAACAGGATATATTTTATTCGCAAAGCAAACAGATACAATACATTATTATTATTGAATTATTAAAAATTGCTGAGTGTGTGTGGTAACATACACATAGTTTGCAGGTCTGCGGCCGGTTGTGTTGGATGTATTGGCTACAGAACCAGGGAGAGGTTGGATACAGTTGAGATAGTAACACTGATACACTCTGAAGTCCAGCGATCTGTCTACAACCGAGCGGTCCACACTGTTCCTCTTCCTCCGGCTAACAACACGGTCTCTTCCAGACACTGTAGACACAAAATTCAAAATCTTTCATTCTTTGCACAGTACTACTACTGAAATAAATAGAATAAGATAGAATAGAAAGATAGCATAGATGTCTTGGGTGAAGAGATGAGACGTTTTACCCATGTAATAGAGGTCTTTGGATGTCTGGTTGAAGTACCAGTCCCCATTTACATTTGCAGTGGGGTTCAGGGGCTGGGAGGAGCCATTCCTGTCATCTATGATGCGGAATCGGTCAGGTGTCTGGGTCAGGTTGTGGTTGATAATTACATAATGTTCTGGCTGTCATTAAAAAAGAGACAAACGAACACGTTATATATTGCACAAATTGTAAATTTAGCATTTAAGTATTCTGGAGTCAGTCAATAAGTCAGGGGTTTTCAAAGTGAGGAAAAGAAATGTTAACTTAAAATCATTTCAAAATATAACAATATAAAATGCAATCATTTTTAACATGCTTCATTGGAACAATGTTTATTGTGGAAATCTAATTAAAATTAAAATTTTTCTCTTCAGGTGTATAACTCTTAACATGATATAGTGGGCAGAAAATATAGATAATATTTTAATCATTTGCACTGGCTTACAGTGACAACATAAGCAAATTAATGTTACAAATAACATGCTATCCATAAAAATATCAAACGTATGTTAGAAAAATTATACATTTTTAAAATATATTTCTCACATACTATAAATGCCTAAATATAGATCATATTCTTTTAAATCACAAGCATCACAAAGTTTAAATGTAAGTTTAAAAAAGTCCTTTTTGGAGTGTGACATGATCATTATGAACAGTTGTTGCATGACAAGAGCTGTAAAGCTCTTTTTTGTGTTATACAGATAAACAACAAATGGGTTTGGAACATTATAAGGGTATGTAAATGTTGAACTTTTCCTTTGGATGTACATTGGATTATTGTGTAGTGTGCACACTTTACCCGAAAGCCGTAGACCATTCCATTGTAAGAGATGTTGGTGATTTGGGAAGCACCATCAAAGTACCAGTTGTATGTTTGGCCTGTGGGCAACATTGCCATCCAGCCAAATGTGTGGGTCACCAGTTTTTTAAGGAAAGGAAGCACACATGTCCCTAAAGAGAGATATGACATTGAAATTAACTGTGCCAATCAAGATGTTTTTCTAAACATCACAGCCTACTTCAGCTTAACAAACAATGTTCCCTCAATGTTAGTGTATAAAATCTTTTTGGAGGACCATTTCCTTACATTCTAAGGTGCCGTTCAAGAGAAAGCATTTTTGCATTCCACCGCTCTGCTTTTCCGTTGTTTTCCTATGTAAACATGCACTAGACTAGACGGATGTGTTTGTCCATTGTGCTCGTGTCTTCAATCTTCTGCAGCATGGTGTTTAAAAACTGGTCGCTCAAGTTAAAAGTAGTTCAACTTTTATAAAACATACTTTAGACCTTGCTTTTTTTTCATTCCTCTGCCATGTGTCTTGTCTTTTGTTTTTTTTAATGCAAAAACATGTTCTATGTGAATGGGCCCAGTATGATTTTTTTTTTTTTTCATCAACTAACATTTTTAGAACATTCTGGAAACCAAAGAATGTAGCGGGGTACATGCAGTAAGAGTGAATTGTATTGAAACATGTCTAACAAATGCATGCGCATTTTTTCGATTATTTCACCATACCATATGAGTTGGTAAGAACGACATCTTTAGACTGAAGTGAAGGCGGTGAGGGATTGACGACGACCATGCGGTGGAAGTTAATGGTGTTGTCACATACTGCAGCAGGAACACCAACACTCCACTCTGTTCCTGGGAAGCAGCGTCTTGGGTCGAGCAGATTATTCCTTGGTACCACCTTGTAGCTAACATTGCCTTTTTAGAAATATGAATTATTTATAATCAATCATTTGTTTTTTCAATTTTGAGGTTGTTTGTACCATGCTAATAAAGCTATGTGAATCTTGAATCCATTAAGATTTTTTGTCAAATTATGTACCTGAATACTGTAATATCTAATGCTTCTATACCTGTTAGTGACCCATCTGTATCTACCAGCGCCACCTCATGCTCCCATCTGAACCAGGCCTTGTTGGGTGACTGATAGTACTGGATCCCGCTGAATCTCGCGCTCCAGCCTCCACAGCGGAACATGCAGGTTCCAACTATTTCTGCCACCCCGACTGCAGCACACGACGGACGGTCGAAGTTCACAAACCTGGTGTTGATGACGCTCATACCATCATCCAAGGGCAGGACAACACCACGAGCGGTGCAGTAGTTGCTCCCCAGTCCCAGCTCATCCACGTGGCCCACCATGGTGCTATTGACCACGGCTGCCCCTCCATCCAATCCCCACCCGCTGACGTACTGCCGGATGATCCTCTTGGCCTCTACTCCTGCCTTCTCGTTATTGACCATCAGAAACTCACTGAACTGAACTGCTCCTACATTCACCCACTCGGCACCTTTCTCGTTGTTCCAGGAAGTGAAGCGGCGGAACACCGCTGGCATTGGTGTTGAGAAGCTGCAGCTGCCGGTACGCATAGGGAAAAACTCTTGGAAGATCCACAAGCCAAACCAGCCCTGCGAATGCACCGTATTATTGAAGAACTGTCCCAGTGGTACTCTCTTCTGACAGATGTTGGGGTTATACGAAGGGCCGTCAGGATTATCATGCATGCGATACCAGAAGCCAAAGTGCGTCCCACCAGCTGCGGCATTGTGCCTAATGGTGTTATTAGGGTTGGTGACCCAGTATGCAGCTGGAGTCACATCGTCATTTAGCAAACTGGTGCTCTGTTTTACAAATACCGCCAGGTTGTACTGCAGGATGTTGCCGGTCTCAATGCCGTCCTCAATAAAGAAGGCCCCACCCATGATATTGTAGATGACATTACGCTCCACCAGCAGGTTGTGGGTGTTGTGGATGGTGACGGCTCGATTGTAGGACTGGTGGATGCCACATCCACGCACATACGACTTAAACTTAACATCACCCATCAGATGCCAGTGGATTGGGTAGCGTCCCAGACGGAACGCCTGTCCAACATTGAAGAGCTAAAGGAGGGTAATGACCAACATAATGCCATGATTGACATTTATGTAAGTATTTGATGTCTTAAAGGGGATAGTCCACTGAAAAATGAAGATTGTCATCATTTACTTAGCCTTCCAAACCTGTTACTTACTTTCTTCTGTGGACGCAAGAGAAGATATTTTGAAGAATGTTGGTAAACCAACAGTTCTGGTCCCTTAGACTTCCATTGTATGGACAAAAAATACTATAGAAGTCAATGGGACCCAAAATTGGGACTACCTGAGACTGCAAGAGCCTTTGGCATGTCTTCCAAATGTCTTGTAGGGTCTTGTGGACCTGGAACTGTTGGTTACCAACATTCTTTAAAATATCTTCTTTTGTGTTCCATAGAACAAAAACAAAAATAGGCATACAGGTTTAGAAGGACATGAGGGTGAGTAAATGATGACAGAATTTACATTTTTAGGTGGACTATGTCTTTAAAGGTCTCCAAGAGTTTTTAAACATATGTTTTTGAAACAAAATGAGCATTTACCTCAACATATTCAATTCTACCAATTGCCAGATTTTGGTTTGGTTGTGGTGCATGGAACATGATGCAACCACCAAACTGGTCGCTTCCTACCTCTTCTCCAAACCTACCCTGGAAACATGTCTGGGTGGCAAATTCCCCTATAAGCAAAAAAGTATATTGAATCATGTGTTCGATAAAAG
The DNA here is from genome assembly GCA_021397915.2 of Tor tambroides. Classification (NCBI taxonomy): domain Eukaryota; kingdom Metazoa; phylum Chordata; class Actinopteri; order Cypriniformes; family Cyprinidae; genus Tor; species Tor tambroides. The sequence goes on from JAFVLL020021582.1 coordinate 8,965, forward strand.
TGAATTAAAGACTTTAACTTGACTTAAGAAATTGACATGATTGTGTGTATGACATGATTATCTGTCTGTTTTCCATCCACAACACATCCAAACCTGTGTTGAATCCATCAGGGCAAGCTTCAATCTGATCGTTCCACTCCATGTTGTTGGATCCACGGACAACAATGTTTCTGGTAAGAAGGCCCACCTCTGCTCTGCCTTCAAAAACTGTCCCATCAGGCAGCGTGACAGACACACCCAGATGAGTGTATTGCAGCGGTTCAGTCAGAGTGAGGGTCCTTCCGTCAGCTGAAACTGAGGCAATTCTCCTCAACTCATTTTCTCTCTGGCTATGTCTGTGGATTTAATCAAAACAACATATTTTATATCATTAGCAACAGTACTGACATCTTACATTCAATTTTTATCATTATTATCATATTAATATTAATTATTATTATTATCATTATTAATATCAATTTGAGGAAGAATTAAAAGTTTATAATTTTGTACCCCCCCCCCCCCCCCCCAAAAAAATCACCTAAAAAAAAAAGCTAAAATGTTTATAAATTATAGTTTAGTTTTTAAAAATCTAAATTCTTAAATAAAAATAAAAATTCTTAAATCAAATAAATTCTTTTGGTACCATTTTGTAGAGAACAACTGCACTGTTTTTCATTTCCTTTAGTTCAGTTCAGTAAGTCAGTGGCTTCAGTCAAATCAACCTGAAACCGAGTTTTGCTGTAGGTTTGGGCGATGCATCAATACCTGTGCCCTGTGGAAGCGATGACAATTTCATCGCCAGTCTTCCAGGTGACGGCATCCATTAGTGTCAGCGTGTTGGAGCCGCTTTGTGCAGTCTGGGAAAGGCGAGTCCATGGCATAGGGACAGGGATTCCTGGAGAAGCAGGATTGTAGTTAAGCCCTGAACAAAACCTCTTACTGCAGGGCAGTGATTACATACTATGGTGTCTATATCAGGGAAATTTAGCACTTCTGTGAAGCCCACCTAAGGGGCTTTCTGATTTAACTGAGCCTTCTGGGAGTAATATGTAGGTCATCTCTATTTTTGTGAAGCTTACTTCATTTTCTAAAGAAGATTGTGTTTCTGACATTGACCTTTTAGATGCAAATTTTCCAGTAGCTCTGAGATTTGTCACTTTAGTCAAGTTACATACAAAAAAGTAATAAAAGTCTAGTACATGTGTTCATTGTTTATGGGTATGCATTTTTCACATCGTTTAATATTTACTCTACAGTTCAAAAATTTGGGGTCTGTAAGATTTTTGAAAGAAGTCCCTTATGCTCAGCATCACAATTGCTCTTGATCACAAATATTGAATTAAATGAAATATTATTGCAATGTAAAAATAACTTTTCTATTTTAATATTTTTTTAAATGTAATTTATTCATGTAGTGCCAATGCTGAATTTTCAACACATGATTCTTCAGAAATCATTCTAATATGTTGATTTGCTGCTCAAGAAACATTTATTATTATTCATTTCGAAAACAGTTGTACTGCCTAATATTTTGTGGAAACTGGGTTTTTTCAAGATTCTTTGATGAACAGAAAGTTCAAAAGAACATTTATTTTAAATAGACATCTTTTGTAAGATTATAAAAGTCTTATGAACTTTTGATCAGTATAATGCATCCTTGCTGAATACAGTATTATTAATTTTAAAAAAGGTACCATATTTTAAATAAAAATACCTATTTATTTTATGTATTTTTATACATATTTAATATAATAATTGCCTAAAATTAATTTGAAGTGTTTATTTATAGTACATACCATGCAGATCCAGCACCCCCTCTCTGACAGCCAGGGTCTTGGTGCCATAGACAGGAAGTTCTGTAGAACGCAGGTGTCCATGCAGTGTGATGATGGCCTTATGCTGGAAGGGGGCCTGCTCTGTTCCGATCTGCAGAGCTCCACCATCTGTGATCAGAATATTCTCTGCCTGCAACTCAATGTCTGCCTCATCAAAAATCAGTCGCCCGCCTAAACGGAAAACAGACATTCACAGAACTGTGAGTGTGTCAAGGCTTTGTTTATAAAGATATTATCTGCCCAAATGAGCATACCTTGGATAAGGAGCATCTTAAGGACTGGTGTGCTAGTGTCCAGGAGGATGGTCTGGCCAGCAGTAATTACAGCAAACATGCCCTCCTCAGGAGGGGAGAGACCACCCCACGTATAAGGAGATGACCACACGTCAATGTAGAAGAAGGAAGCATTATCCTGAGAGAGAGGAGAGACATTCCAAGCAGATGAATCAATTTCATTTTTATTATTATTATAATTATTCTTGTAATAATTGTATTTATGTCATGTTTACCATTCGGGCAATTCCTCTGTTCCCCAGCTGAACGCGCACTTGAGTTTCTTGGGATTTGGGCTGAGCGTTGGTCACACAGATGATCTGCGACTCACTGGCTGACTGGACATCGCAGACAGACCCCGCAATTGTGACGGAGACTTCGTTGACATTTGAGCTACAGGTGAGACAAGGAAGAGAAAAGCCAGTGAAACTGAGAAATTCTGTCATTATTTCTTCATCCGAATGAGGCTTTGTAACTCTTAGGACATAATACTGATAGTATTTATTTATTTTTGTTATTCTTTTTTTTTTGTGTTGTTTTAGAGCTAGACTTTGTCACCATTCACTTTCAGTGTTTAGGAATGTTTATTTGCTCTGAGCTTAACATCGCTTTTGGAATTAGAGGTTTTGGAATTACATGAGGGTGAATAAATTTTGTGGTTAAATACTTGTTTTAACACTTTTTTTAAATAAATGTGTTTTTAAAAAAAAAAGTAAAATAAAATTACATAGAATTTATTTTAAAGTTGAAACACTAAAATTAACTAAAAATAAAAACTGAAAATGAAATAAATATAAACCTAAATGCCAATATAAAAAATAAATAAAAAATGACACAACTTACTAAAAATTACATTTAAAATGAGAAAATATTTTTAAAAAATCTAAATATTATTAAAAACTGTAATAGTATAAAATAATACTAAAATAATTCAGGTGTTGACTGTGCAATGCATTGAAATTTTTACTTTGTAACAGTAATGCCACAGTCAGAGAACACTGTGTATTGAAGCATGATTGAAGGAGAATCAATTTCAGCACAATGCAATTCAGGTCTGTTCTGCACCTGAAACCTGAGCCAGTAATCGTGAGTCTGGTGCCTCCAGCAGTTCCTCCTCTGCGCGGCGTCACGTTGGTGATAACAGGGGTTAGAGAGGTTCTGTAAGAATAGCTGTTGGTGAGGTTGACAGCGTCGCCTCCATTCATCACTATGACTGTGCAGGCCCGCTCTGCTTCAGTTCCTGTAAAAGACAAAAGGAGTCATTAAGATGCAAGCAGGCAGAATGACTGTCTTCATTTCAGCTCTATTCATCTGTGATCTGGTGGCCTTATCTATCACAATTTGTCATTGTCTCTCAGTGACTGACTTCTGTCAGTTAAAGCATTCCTGGCATGTTTTACTTTTGAGGAAAAACCTTGTACTGGGAGCTTTGTTCAGAGATAGAAATACTTTGATAGATTAGGCTTTGATTTGCTAACTGAACATTTCCAGACGCATACGCAATACTTTTAAAATAATACATGCCATTGTTGGGTGGGACTTCACAGTTGAGCTGGGTAGACGTGGAGTTCTGCAGGTGCACGTTACACTCTACATTACAGATGAGGACTTTGGTGCTGTTTGGGTCAAATCCAGAACCTTGAATGACAACAATGGCTCCTCCGGCATAACTTCCTATAGCAAAACAGAGCAAAGGTATCCTGTAGGGTCTTGTTACTCTATAGTCTTATTTGAATATGATAGCAAGTATAGAAATGCATTTTGTGACAGTGTTTCTCATCTAGTTTTGCCTCAAGACCTAGATCTTTTTTATTGGACCTAATTATTTATTGTGCAAAACTAAACAAATATGTCTCTAAATTCTTTTTTTATTTATTTCTTGAAAAACTGAATTTTAATGGATTGTTGCTCAGACAATAATTTACTGCTCAAAATACAATTACTATTTATCTTTATCTGAATGTTCAAGTTTTATTTTCCATGACGTCACACAACCTGTCCATGTTTGCAGATGAATGTGACAGATAAATTTGTAGAATATTGTAGAATTCAACTGACATCAAAAACAAAATGCATTATTTTTTTCCCTGTTCTTTTCAGTTGGAGTTGTACTATACACTACCATACAGAAGTTTTTTTTAAAGAAATTAATATTTTTATTGAGCAGGGATGTATTTAATTGATCAATAAAGACATTTTTGTCTCAAAAATATTTCTGTTTCAAATAAACATTGTTTCCCCTTCATCGCAGAGTCATGTATTACAGGTTCTACAAAAAGTTTAAGCAGCACAACTGTTTTCAAGATTAATAATAATAATGTTTCTTGAGCCCCAAATCAGCATATTAGAATGATTTCTGAAGGACAATGTGACACTGAAGACTGGAATAATGATGCTGAAAATTCAGCTTTGCCATCAAAGGAATAAATTACATTTTAAAATATATTCAAATAGATTACAGTTATTTTAAATTCTAATAATATTTTAAAATATTACTGTTTTACTGGATTTTTTTTAATCAAATAAATGCAGTCTTGCTGAGCATTTAAGACTTCTTAAAAACATTAAAAAAAAATCTTACTGACACCAATCTTTTAAGTAGTAGTGTATATAACTCAAATTCTATTTAAATCAAGAAGCAAAATGCCCTATTAGAAATCTGTGGTTTTTGTGACGTTACAACAAATACATTGAGGCAATGTCTATGCTACTGTACCTTTAAGACTTATATGTAATTAGTCTTAAAGGTACAGTGGCATAATGATGTTTAAATGTAAGGGTCAAAAAAGGTAAAAATTGTCACATAATGCTAAATTATGGCTGTTTTTGCATGTCACCTTGTATTAAATATTAGATATCTAAATATTAGATTTAAATTGTATTTACTAGAACTAGCAACTTAGTATAAACATATTTTTATGTAACTAGGGACTTGGCCTTGCCTGGTAACATTTTACATATATATTCTGTCCATATTAACAAATCTTGTACCCTAAAGAAGGTGTTTTTGATTACCCTCATTTGGTGTGACCCCTGTTAGCAGCAGCTCATAGGTGAAGACAGACTGGGTCAAGGCATGACCCTTGACCTTATGGTGAAACATAACCGGAAAAGTTCCTCCTGCATGTTCTCCAACATTGCACAGCAACTGTGTATCTGTGACAGATGACACTCTACAAGGCACGCCATCGATCTTTAAGGAGACAAGAGCTACATCTGTGCCAAAGCCAAAACCAGAGACTGTGATCTCTGTTCCAACCGGACCTGGAAGGTAAGGATTATGTCAGTAGTGTTACTACGATGTATTGTGATATTCAATAGTTCAACAGTGTGCTGCAGGCATGACTTATATTTGTAGGCCAAAACTCAGAAATTAGTTAGCATTTTAGCACATCCTGAAGTCAGTGGGTTTTGGTTTGAATGCTTGAAATAAGGTCTGTGGTTAACACAAACTCAAGATATTTTATTCTACAACATAAAAAACATCAGTAATATCCCCTTGTATTTTTTTTTTTTTTTTTTTTTCTTCTTCTTGAATTTTTTACTTGTCTTGATAAAGACAAAATGGGACAACAGAGGTTGTCAGGAACAGTAAATGAACTCAAATGCTAACTTCTGGACTGGTCTACAAAAATACATCATCACTGCAGCACTCTATAGTAAATGCCACTGACTAATTTTTAATGAAATGCACATTCATACCTGTTCTAGGACTGACGGAGGTGATGTTTGGAGTTTGTTGCTTAGAGTAGTTAAAACTTTGGGGTGGATACACAACATCAAACACCTTAATGTTCACCTGCACCTGTCCCTCTGCGTGAGGAGGTGTGATGCACCTCACCATATCTGGAGTGACATCTAAAATCCTGCATGGAGAGTTAGCGAGCCTCACAGTTGTATTTCCCGCCACAAAGCCATTTCCTGTGATCAAGAGTGGCGTTCCTCCAGCAATACTGCCTGATGTTGGGTTGATGCTGGCTTGTGCTATGCTGCTCAAGGTTTCATCTCCTGTAGCAAGACCTTTGCTCATCACCACCACCTGTAGGACGTGTGTACCAGCAGGAAGGGCACCAACTAAAACCCTGATACTTATATCGGTGACTTCTATGACTTCCAGAAAGATGTTGGCTGCAGATACCATTAGAGCGGCAGAATCGTTCCCAAATCCACTTCCGGTGATTACAGCAATGGTGGCGTTTCCACTGACTGAGTTAGGGAGCACCTCAGAGACGTATGGTGCGATGGAATCGGAATATTCAAACTTACAATCAAAACTGCATGAGGAAGAGAGAGAGTTCACGTAAACTACAACATCTCCCCTGCGAGCTTCAGACGGCGAGGTATCGCACACTATGTGGGAGTAATCTATGGAAACCACGTCACATGGAACGCCTGCTACTGTAATCAAACTGTTTGAAAACCCAGAACCAGAGATGAAGAGACGCGTGTGGCCTGTAGTGCTGCCCACCAAGGGAAAGACGGAATCGATCACTGGTAGAACCACAAATCTGCGGTCATACTCTTTAGGCATGGTCAGGAGGGCAGTGCCAAGGTTGTTGACTAGGACAGTTACAGGTAATGGGATGCCCACTGGTGCTCCGCTGTCAGGACTGAGTTGGCAGCTGATCTCAGTGGAAGTGCTGCCGATGACATTACATGGACAATCTCCAACTTTGACCTTTAGTTACCAAAAAAAGTTCAAATGTTTTTATCAGGGACCCTTCACATATTACAGTATGTATATTGTTTTAACATTTATATCAGAGACTGTGGTCTGTTTTAAAGTTTCTGTAAGTGATTTCAGGCATACAGTATCTTCTAACTACAGTGTTTCTAACTTCAACCACTGCAAAAAGTGTCGTCTTATGTAGTATTTCTTCTCATTTAAATTTAACTTATTTAAATGACCATTTAATTCATATATTATAATATGGGGTGATTCCTCAAAAAAAAAAATTACATTCTATTTAATTCTATCTATCTATCTATCTATCTATCTATCTATCTATCTATCTATCTACCTATCTACCTACAATGTCAATACTGATTAGGTAGAGAAAATTTATTTTTGAAAAATGGGCACAACTAGTGAATGTTTCTAAAGATTATGTATATTTTTGTTTACCTACTATAAGGTTTATGTTAGGTTTACCTACTATTATAAATGGATTAATTATTAATTGTATAAATTTTTATTCCTAGATATAAAGAGTTACGTAACTGATGTGCCTTTACTATGACATCTAAAGTAATTTTAATGTGTTGAGTTGTTCTTTTAAATGTAATTATGTATTTATTTGTATATTTTCTAAATATAAAATACATATTTTGAATGGTAGATAGTCTAAAATGTATGTGTATGTCTAAATTTGTATGTTTTATGCATATGTGTATTTTTGTTGTTTTGTATATATATTGTGATAAGAAAAAAATAGCTATTTCAGTATTTTTTTTTTTTTTTTTTCTGGTTAATAATAGGATTTTTTGCAGTGTATTTCAGCGACGTCTGTCAGATATTTGGCATGGTTTATGCATAGTATTCCAAAAAAATCCCTTACAGCACCTTTAATGTCATGGCCGATTACTGAAGCTCACCTTGTTTGCACAGTTAATGCTGCTAAAGCCAAATCCATTGATTCTGATGATGTCGTGTGTAGTGCCATGGTCAGGCGTAATGTGGTACACAGGGGGACTGGCACAGGAAGTAAAACTGAAGTAGAGGCTGTCTGAGGTCTTAAATTCCAGCTGTTCTCGGAAACAGTCAGAAGTGGACACACACGCAGAGTCAGATGAGTTCATTTGTCGTGAAACTAGGGAGGACACAAAAGATGATTATAATGAATTTATCTACAAATTCCTTGCCATAGCTAAAGCTGAAGATCGTAAATTTTTGTAATCAAAGTGTTTCTGTAGTACCTATATTCATAGAGGCCTCTATTCCTGTCACAAACACCTGAAGCGTAACAGTGCTCTCCTCCAGTGGCATAACAGTCACCACTCCCTGAAGTGTCTTCTGGTTGCCAGAGTCGATGTAACCACTGCTATAGTAGTAAACTCCAGGAGACGTGAAACGGTAGGCAAAAAACCCTTATGGTAAAACACAAACACGTGCACAAAGAACAGCAGGGTCAGATTTTGTTCCTCAATCAAACTGGCATCACACCAACTCTCATTGTTTTCTTCAGTTCCTTTACAGGAATGCAAACCATTACATTTACGGCAAAAGGCATTCAACAAATTAATTGTTGTCTAACAGTAAAGTGGAAAATAGTGCAGTACATTGTTTTCTACACAGTGACTGGTATGTAATTATGTTGCCATTATATGTAGTTAAGTAGAGAGCAGACACCTTGAGTTTACGCTTCATGAAATCTGACACTCTCACAAAACAAATGCTTGTCTGCATCAGGGGTATTTAATTATATTTCTGAGGTCCAGTCTCTAAATTTCCTTCTTAGCAATAGTGAGGACAAACAAAAGCCAAAAATTGTTTCAGAGACAGTATATTGTATGTGACAAAGAAAGTAATGTATATTTCACAACAAAGAAATACTTCAGTCAGCCAACTTTCAAGCTGGCAGCCATTAAAAAGTAAAAGTAAGGAACACCTTAAAAAGTGTGAAAATGTATGTTCAAAATAGTATCTCCCAGACTGTTGCATTTTCCAATGCAAATTCAGTTCACATCTATTTGTATATGTACTTTTACCATACAAATTATTCCAAGGTAAATATGCAGTATAGAGAACAGAACAGTCATTTGTGTACAGGAAAAACACATTAGACTAATAAATAAAATAAAAAAACAGTACTTGGGTGAATCTAATCATGAATCTGGACCATAGTTTGTTTGCTTTATTCTACAAGATATCTTCATAGTAATGTGTATTTGGAAATGTCATAATTTTGGTTTTGATTCATCTACATACTGTAGGGTTTCTTAAGAACTAGAAAATGTACAGTATTCGTGAGGGACTAGGTTTCAAAATGGTGTTCAGGCAAATGTTTTTGCAAATAGTTTGTGTAGTTTTGTTTGTCCTGCTTAATGTAAATTAGAATGAGCAGTGTTAACGCACAGGTTATTATTGGACAGTAGTAGCTGTTTGTACCTTTGGCAGTTCGGGTGTCTCCACTGCTAAAAGCAGTGCCATCATAGTCTGTGCTGCTGGGGCTGGACACACTGAAGACCCTGTAGCCCAGACCAGACACAAAAGCTGGTGCATCCCAGAGCCAAACCACTGTGTCCCCCACTGAGACTATTAATGCAGACGGGCTCCAGGCGTAACCCTGACCATACACTGAACATATATGATGTAATTAACTCTATGCAAGTGTAGTGCAACACACAGTCACAAATGCACATTTTATGACAAAATACAGTATCTAGGGATCCCACAATTGAATTGCTGTAACTTTATAAGACTTGATAAATTGTTTCATAGATTAATTACAACTCTCCATGACTTTTTACATGACACTTTACATTTACTTTAAGATTGAATTCATTTCAATTCATTACTTTTTAAGATTTTTATTTCTCTAAAAATAAAATTGTCAATTTAAACAATATTTAATACATCTGAAATTCTAATTGGTAACAGAAACATCATATTGGTACAACTATTTAAGCGAACATTCGAGGAACAGCACAGAATTTCAATAGCTGTCATTCAAATTTCTTTGCAAATCTGCTAGGATTTCACTAAACTGTGCAGGAACCCCCACCCCCCAAAAAAAAATCTTCTACTTAAACAGTGGTGTGGATAATCTTGCTATTTTGCTGGCAGCGTGAGTATTTGATAAGTCATTGACATGATGAGACAGTCATTGTGCTGACAGCCATTGTTCCCTTTTCTCTGATGTATTCAGGTGTTGTGTGCGTGACGGAAAGGAGATAAAAGTAAAGAGATATTACCGGGGTGGAAACCTTGGTTATTTACAGTGTATGTTTTATCTCTAGACTGGGTCACACACTCCAGGTGATGATCTGAAGCGGCTGTCACTCGGCATTGTCTGTCTCCTGTATGAAACACACAGAGTCATAACCGTGACTGCAGTAAATGATCTGGAAATGATTGGTTTCGGTAAAGAGCTGTGAAAAATGTTGAAATCAAAGTATTACACAGTAAACATAGGGAATGTTTTAAAGAATGTTGATGCATTTTTTTTCTGCTGTAGTCTTATCTTACCCAGAGTGACATTGTTATCTGCTGTGACAGGACTGAACCCAGAGCCAGTGATAGTGATGGTGGTTCCTCCATACAAAGACCCCAGAGATGGAGAGAAACCAGTCACCTCTAGAACATACTCTATTGTGGTTTTAATGCCAACACTGTACACAAAGAAAACAAACATTTAATAACTCTAAAAAACAAAATAACTCTAAAATAAAATAACACTTTTTATAAAAAAAATGTCATTGTAAATGCACAATTTCTTTTACAATTCTAATATTAAATTGTAGTCTTCAACAGTTTCCTTATGATATTTTGAATATGATAGTTTGAAATCTGATATTATAAAGTCCAGAAAGTGATATGAGACCTGGTTAAGGGGTAACCCTGGTTTCCGACTCTCACAAGGACGTTATACTCAGCTGGGGGGAGTGTGGGTAACAGGCAGGTGATGTTTTCGTTGGTCCACTCCAGCAATTCGCATTCGGCCTCGCCAATCAAAACAGAGCTGTCATTAGCATGTGCCTCAAAATTTGTGCCCAAGATGGTGAGAATCCTGCGTCCTTTATAACAAAAGATAAAGTGAAAACAAGGTCAAATTAATTGCTGTTTCAGTAAGATTGTGAGGGGTGGGGGCAACAAGGAAGTTAGATATGAAATTGCTGTGAATGTTTGTTTATTGTCTGGAGTGTTTAGAGCAGCTTTTAAGAACCGTCACGCTGTTGATTGTCCTTCACTGCAGCCAAACCGGCTTTTCTGATTGCGTGACATAAGCTAAAGCCAGTGCAATTATCTGGCTTGCACAAAAGAGCTGGAAAGAGGTTTGTCTGGAGGCCATATGGGGGTTTACAGCTGTAACCAAGATGTAAATGCAGATCAGAACAATGGGATGGAAAGAGACACTTGACACTTTAATGTGATTTTACTTGTTTGTTTGTATCCCATGAGTTTCATCTTCATTATCTTGTCTCAAAGAACAGAAGCTAACCAGTATTTATTTGAATACGGAAACAATGGAATTCACTAATCGTAGGCTGGTCCTACTTTTAGACATAATTATACTGCTTTCTGTTTGTCATGTAGCTTTCTGTTGCTATCAGCAATTCAAAGTGTAAAAGTGACTACAGGCTATTTGGAATAAAGGCAGGTAATTTGAAACAAACAAATGGAAAAAAAAAAAGGGTCCTAAATGGACTCTCGCAAAGTGCCAGTTGTGAGTAAAAATTGTTTTTCATATTTAAATAAAACTTGGCTGGTAACTTTATTTAAAAAAGGACCATTAAACATGGTTTACACTTCAGTCACAATCTGTCCCTCTCTGACGTCCCTGATTCAAATTAGATATCAAACGATATACAGACGTTTGCCAAAGAAAACCTGTTGTGACTCGAGCATCTTCTTTCAACTTCCTCCTTAATGGAAAATTTACCATCAGGACTTTATCTAGAATGCTTAAAGTTTTTCTCCTCCAGAATTAAATATGTAATTAATATAATTTAGGGCATAAGGTGTGTATATGTGTGCATGTATGTGAGAGAGAGAGAAACTGTAAGAATTAATATTTATTTAATTCTTTTTTTGCAGTTTTATAGAAGCTTTATGCCCAGGAAATTTTGTATTAGTAGGTGTTGCTTAATTTTAGATTTGCACGTACACCTAATTATGACATTATTTCCACGTCTAATCAGACTGGATTTGACTACTTGTCTTTGAGTGACACACAATTGAAGCGCTATTACAATTTTTTATGTTGAAGGGATTAAATCTTTGTATGAACTGATCTGAAAGCTCAGTAATCCTTATTTATACTCTGCATTCTTGTGAATAAAGGCAAGAGAACTCTATTCTAAAAATAGAACATATTCAACAGAAGGTGTATCATCTTACAGCTAAAACTCAGATCAGAATACAATCAGCTGTTGGCTGTTTGCAAACATAGAATGCGAACAACTATAGGGAACCAATTTTGACAAAATGAATAGATAGTGAAAAACATATTTGAACATCTAAAGCAATTCAGTGTACTTGTCGATGTCACTGTCTGGGTTTAATGTTTGCAAAGTATTACAGTTAGAAAATGTCCCAGCTTTTTTAATATTTTAAGGTCATGGAGTTTATTCCCAGGGGAACACATGGACCTGCCCTGAATTAGGTAAAATCATCTAAAAATGCATAATTGCTGATGCCTTACCAAATACTGTTGTAGTTTGTGGGCTCACAGATGTGATTATGGCTGTCAAATTGTTGCTGTATTTGAAAAAGCCATCTGATACTGCTGTCATCTCTGCTGCGGTTAGTGTTACTCTCTTTTCACCTTCTGACCCCTGTGTTATGCACAAGATTCATAAAAGTAAAAGTTTCATAGGTTCACTGTCAGGTTGTAGAGGATGCAAATGCAGTAGTTTTAAAATTAAATTACATTTAAAGGGTTGTAACTGTTTAGTGAATTCGCCCTGAATAGTTCTGTTAATTATACTAATGAAATATTATTCATAATAACTGTTATATTCAATTAAAAATGAATTTAAAAACCACATTTTTGGAAACCTTCATGGTAAATCAAGTTTTTCACTTACAGCTGGAACTATGCATCTCAGCTGGGAAAGTTCGACTTTTATAATTTTACATAGCTGTGTGCCAACGGTGACTACGGTATCATTACTGAATCCATAGCCAGACACTGTCAGAATTGTCCCTCCTGTGAAGAGAGACAAAAAAAGATCAAGGAATAGTTGTAAGATACAGTATGTTGGAATAACATTGGTAAGCAGGTTTTGGACAAAACAAATCCTTTGTTGAAAGTAATGTGCCAGTTCAGCTTTGTTCAAATTGTTCTTTGAATTTAATTTTTAATGAACAAATAAAAAACATTTAATTTTAAAAACGAAACACAAGCATTTTTACTAGTAGTACTAGACTTTTGTACCCTGATGTATGGTATGTATGAAAGACATATGCAAGAAACAAATACTTCTGTAAATATATATAAAAAATAGTTTTTACACAGTACTGTGTGTAGAGAAGTGTAACGCTACAAGTACCTGCCACACTGCCTGTTGTGGGGTTTATGGAGGTCACTCCTAACAGATGTGTGAAGTTAAAGCTGTTGTCATTGTGGTATTGGGCATTTCCCACCAAAGAGAAACTCAGAGAGACTGGCTGTACACCTGCACTTGCAGGACCGACCTGGCAGGTTAAAGAAGCATCTGAAACACAAATAAATTCGTTAAAAATGATAATTCTGTCATTACATCACCACTGTAAACTTGTATGATTCCTTTTGTGAAACATAAAAGGAGTGAATAATGATTTAAATGTCTCATACAAAGGAATACTGTGGAATACTTGAAATACAATACAAAGCACAAGTCATGTGAACCACTTGTCTGATACTTCTACGGTGCTTTCCATTCTTTTTAAAACTTGAAAGCCTTAGTATCATATCATAGTAACTGCATAGAAAAGCTTGACTAGTACAATTCTAATTTCGTGTTATATACGACTATGAATCAGCATGAGGGTGAGTAAATTTAAATTATCACACAATTCACATGTTTCTTAAAATATGTTACACAAATGATGTTATGTTTTTTACATTCTTTTATCAAAAGCGATATGCCATCTGAATGCAGTTTGTCCCCTGAGAAAAACAGATGTTATGACATTACTGGGTTTTAACTTACTGGTAATCTGCAGAACAGAGCATTCCACATCTCCGGTCTTTACAGTGACGTTTCCACCATCAAAACCAGATCCAGTTATGGTAAGAACTGTTCCCAGACCGCTGGATCCTGAACGACATGTTATGTCAGTAATATAAACCACTATGAGTGGAGATGATAGCTTTTATGTGAGACTTGATCATTTTACCCACCTTGTGTAGGAGAAATCCCAGTCACTTTTGGGGTCTTTGACTCACTCCAGGTGAAACCACAATCTCCTGAACACCATGATGGGATACCGTTGATGAAAACTTCCACCTTAAAGATAACAAGCACAGGAACGTGCATTTCAGTAATTAGACTTCCTAAAGCAGTGTTTTGCTTAAGGATCCAGATTTTACCCAAGACATTAAATGGACATTAAGTGTACATTTACATTGTTGCAAACCAATCCAAAATTGTACATTAATATAAGAGTGATTCATGCTATTTTTAAAGTTTACTCTTTTCAAGTGAACTTATGTAATGGATTTGTATGAACTACTAGAATAAAATATTAATAGGATCCTGCACATTCAGACTACAGAATCAACACCTATCTGTCTGTAATAATACAAATGAACCTTTCATGCCTTGGTTTAGCCATAATGCCCTCGACATGCAAAATCCCCTAAACAGTGGATATTTAAACAGAGCAACCCAACCAGACAGGCCCTTCAGCTGACCCAATACATAGCACTATTGAAATCTGCATGCTACACGGCATCAGGTAACATGAGGAAAAGCCTTTAAAAACAAGCTTCATTTATATGACCAATGTATGTTGGACAAACATAATTATTGCAGTAAAAGCAGTGAGTAAAAAAGGCACCTGTGGTTTATTTGTAGGTACACGCAGAAAGTCTCCCATAATTCTCTGCTTGAAGATGCCTCCTTGCTCAGTCTTACGTGATGTCACTGAAGGGTTCACACCAACCACATTGGAAGCATTGATCTGGTTAACATTATTAAAACATGTTAAATCAGCCAGGTATGAAATTAACAATTTGGGAAAATTAAGATAATAAATTAAGATATACTACTGTTCAAAAATTAGGGGTTGGTAGGATTTGTTAATGTTTTTGGGGAAAAAAAAAGAAAAAAGCATTAAAAATACTAATACTGTGAAATATTTTTACAATTTAAAATAGTTTTCTATTTTAATATATATATATATATATATATATATATATTTTAATTATTTTCAGCAGCCATTACTCCAGTTTTCAGTGTCACACGATCCTTCAGAAATCATTCTAATATGCTGATTTTCTTCTCAATTTTGGCGCATTTATTATTATAATTATCAATGTTGAAAACAGTTGTGCTGCTACATTTGTTTTGTTCCCACTGGATAAAGTCTAGTCTGGTCCTACTTTTTCATTGTGAAATACTTCACAATGTAGAAGAT